>OY288283.1:41050930-41192978 GCA_958450335.1 Hibiscus tridactylites | reverse complement strand
CTAAAGTTATTTTTTACAATTAGGTCTCTAACATTGATTTTTTATAGGTCATGTTGGGTCGAGTTTAGGTTGAGGTATATAATTTTCGGTTTGGGTTGGCCAAAAACCCGACCCGACCCATGCACAACCCTAATTCTAGTTCAGCAAATCACGTCACCAGTTATTTCTAATTCGTGTATTGTTGCTTGGTGATTACTGTGTGTTTGCTCGACCTTGTCAGATGTCAATGAGTTTCATCTTTGGTTATTAAAAAGAGCTTATCAAATGTTTCAAAGTGAACTGAATCTTTAAATAAGTCTAAAGGCAATTTAACAAGGGACCATTTTATTATGACAATTTTCTTCGCTTATTACAGAGTGCAAACAAGCAGCCAAAACACAAATGTTACACACAAGTTTTCCATACCATTTGAGTCAATTTTCTTCTTACTTCTTCGGCACCTTGCTCAATTTATATGTTAACAACCTTGACAAAAGCTTTTTCAACTTCAGACAGCTTCGATTCAAAATCATTAACAAAAGATTTATCATTTTTGGCAGCTTCTTGAGACTGGCTATCTTTCTTCGAGTAATAAATTAGAGGAAATTGAGGACGGTTTGGGTCAAAATCCTTGACAAATGATTTATCAGTTTCTGCAGGTTCTTGAGACCGACTTTCTTTCTTTGAGTAATAGATCAAGGGAAATTGAGGACGGTTTGGGTCGAAATCTTTGACAAAAGACTTGTCGTTTTCTGCAGGTTTCTGAGACTGACCGTCTTTTTTTGAGTAATAGATCAAGGGAAATTGAGGACGGTTTGGGTCGAAATCCTTGACAAAAGACTTATCATTTTCTGCTAGTTCCTGAGACTGACCGTCTTTTTTCGAGTAATAGATTAAAGGAAATTGAGGACGGTTTGGGTCAAAATCCTTGACAAAAGACTTATCATTTTCCGCAGGTTCCTGAGACCGACTATCTTTTTTGGAGTAGTAAATCAGAGTAAATTGAGGACGGTTTGGGTCGAAATCCTTGACAAAAGACTTATCATTTTCTGCAGGTTCCTGAGACTGACCGTCTTTTTTGGAGTAATATATCAAGGGAAATTGAGGACGATTTGGGTCGAAATCCTTGACAAAAGACGTACTATTTTCTGTAGGTTCTTGAGACTGACCGTCTTTTTTCGAGTAATAGATCAAGGGAAATTGAGGACGATTTGGGTCGAAATCCTTAACAAAAGATTTATCGGTTTCTACAAGATCATGAGACTGACTATCTTTTTTGGAGTAGTAAATCAGAGGAAATTGAGGACGGTTTGGATCAAAATCCTTCACGAAAGACTTATCATTTTCTGTGGGTTTCTGAGATTGGCCGTCTTTTTTCGAGTAATAGATTAACGGAAATTGAGGACGGTTTGGGTCAAAATCTTTGATAAAAGACTTATCATTTTCTATAGGTTCCTGAGACCGATTATCTTTTTTGGAGTAGTAAATCAAAGGAAATTAAGGACGGTTTGGGTCAAAATCCTTGACGAAAGACTTATCATTTTCTGCATGTTCTTGAGATTGACCTTCTTTTTTGGAGTAATAGATTAAGGGAAATTGAGGACGATTTGGGTCGAAATCATTGAGAAAAGACTTATCATTTTCTGCAGGTTCTTGAGACTGGCCGTCTTTTTTCGAGTAATAAATTAAAGGAAATTGAAGACGATTTGGGTCGAAATCCTTGACAAAAGATTTATCAGTTTCTACAATATCACGAGTCTTACTATCTTTTTTGGAGTAGTAGATCAGTGGAAATTGAGGACGGTTTGGGTCGAAATCCTTAGCGAAATATTCATGTTCTGCTGGTTTAATTGCTTCCCCCATGGGCTGCTCCTCCGTTTCAACATCACGTTTTCTATTTATAGGGAAAAATATCAATAAAAAATTAGAAAGACTATTATTGTCACCTAACGAATAGAAAACTATGCAATTAGGTTAACCAAGTGTTCTAACTTTACTTAGCACGTTCAATTAGGTTAACAAAGTTAGAGAAGTGGAACTGAATGTGAGATTAATGGGTTACCACTGTGCTTGCTTGATGTTAGTAGTTGTTTCGTGGTTAATGGGTTACCACTGTGCTTGCTTGATGTTAGATTGGAGCATGTATTCGTTTATCTGCATTGACCTGCATCGCACACTTGATTTTGATGGGTTAATCTCCCACAGAAATTTTTTGTATATACAAGACTTTAAATTTAAAACTTATTTAACTAATATCAAGTTACTTATTACTTTGACCAATCCTGACTTCATAAATTAGGTAATAATACTACATTTGTTAAGGAGCGCCTAGAGGTGAAGTTTCGGGGAATTTTTTTAAAGATAACCGTAGGATTTGTATTATATACATATATCCACTTAATTTTTTTTTTTTTGGTTTCTTTGCTCATTAATCAGTTTATTCAAATTGGATCAGATCTGTCGTAAGATATAATGATTTGGCTTGATATGAATTATTATCTGACAAATACAAATACAAATAATTTCAGTTTATCCAACTTGGTTATATGCAGGCAATCAAAATCATATAGTCATTGCAGGTAGAAGTAAATAAAACACGTATTAAAAAATATTTAAGTCTCTAGTAACTAATAACAAATATTGAAAAATAAAATTCAAGAGCATGGTCCGTAATAATAAATATTAGGAAAAAATTATGCTCTAATAACAAGTATTAAATCTAAATTGGACCCTTAATAAAAAAATATTTAAAAAATAAATTTTAGGAATGGACACATAATAACAAATAATGCGAAAAAACTAGACCCCTAATATTAAATTTTAAGAGTATATCCTAATAACATGTATTAAAAAATAATTAAGTCTCTAGTAACTAATATAGAAAAAAATAGGCCTCTATAAGTAGTATTGAAAAAATGACCTCTAATAATAAAATTTAAGTTTATTCAAATCTGATCAGATCTCTCATAAGAAATAAAATTTGAGTTGGCTTGATATGAATTATTATCGAAGGAACAAATAAAAATAATTTTAGTTTATCCAACTTGGTTATTTACGGGCAATAAAAATCAGATAGACATTTGTAGATATGAGTGAACAAAATTGGACTCGGCCCCAAAAAAATATCAAATATAATTTGAGTTAAAAAATAAAACTGCGACTCACTCAAATTTTTTAGTAATTAGTAGATCAATTTTTAAGTTCGAGTCAAATCTCTCAACTCTGCACTATATACACATATCACATATGAAGAAATATATATGTATATCGTATGTTTCAACTGGAACCAATTAGTACCATAACATGATAAATGTTTACAATTAAATTTAAGGATCAAAATCATATTTCATCTAAAGTTCAGGGGTCAAATTAGTATTCAATCCAAAATTCATGGGTCAAATTAAAATTTAACTCATTTTACTAGCATGTCACTTTATTAAACTAACGGCCTTTATTAACCAGTGACCAAAACGTTATATTTTTTGAATTTGGTGAGTAAAAATAAACACTTATGATACATAAGTGATCAACTGTGTAGTTTACCCAACTAAAATATAATTCTTTATCTCATATGCACGGGTCTAGTTATTTAAAATATATTTTCCATTAAAAAACTATAAACTTACACAGCTCATGGATGAAAGACCATCAATAATTATGTTTTTAATATTACAGAAGTTAAGTGTAAAGACTTTCAGAATTAAAGTCCCATTTTGGACAATAATATTGAATCGAATCATCCATCAACCTTTTTAATCTCTCGTATGCCTAATTTAAATAAATTTCTTATAATTATTTTTTTGCTAAGCAAGATATTTTATTTATCGATTTTTTTGTCATAATTGTGAGCCTCGTTAAAAACCTCCCTAAACCTAATGGAGGAAAAGAGTACACCCCAACATGGCTTACAAGACTAGACAATTTCTCACAAAATACACCTTGAATCATAATCAAAAGAAAAGACATATCACCACCATGCTTTGAAAAGAACACTTCTGCCAACACCTATTTTTGCCAGATTATCTGCTAGTCCATTCCTTGATCTTGGAACATATTTGAATGTAACCAAGATAATTCTTTACCAAATCATCTATTTCATCAGAATACCTCCACCAGCGCCAAGGCCTGAGAAGGGGATTCGCAATCCAGTTTAAGACGACTTGAGAGTCTGATTTGATTATCAATTTAGCCTTTCCGATCCAACCTGCATCAATAAACACCAAAAGGGAAATCCTAATCGCCATTAATTCTGTGAAATCAGGTCCTAAGTTATCCACTAGACCAGAGAACAAAGCTCTCACATCACACACGCTCGATCTTAAGGCACCCCCGCATCCTGCTGCATTATTATGAAAAGATCCATCCATGTTGAATTTTATTGATCTAGCTTCAAGGGGGATCCAATCGGCATAATCTTTTTTCAAAGTCGAGACAAGGCAGCAACATGGATTAGACCACCACTCTTCATCGTTGAAGATCAAATCTGCGTTCACCGCTTTTATCCAAATCAACGCCCTCATCTTCGAATAGAACAAAAGGTCTTTGTGGGAGATGGATTCACCCCTAAAGACCTTCTTATTTCGTGCTAACCAAAAGCTCCAAATTGCAGCCGCAATTGTTATAAACCAAACAGTTTTAGATAAACCTGTCCAGGAAGAAGAAAAGCAAAACGAGAAGAATTCATCAATAGTTGTTATATTGGTCCAGTGAATCGACCACCAGTCGCAGAAAATTCTCCAAAAATTCCTAACAAATATGCACGCCACAAAGAGGTGAGAAACACTCTCCACTTCTACCCCACACCATGAACAACCTTGCTCAACTTCTTCCAACTTCAATTTTTTTTTTCAAAAGGAAGTCTTTAGTTGGGATTCTCATGATTTTCAACATCCAGAGAAAGTTTTTAAGTTTTGAGGGACTTTCATTTTCCATATTAGGTCAAAGATGAATTCTGGTTCTTCCAAGTCAACATTTACCATCAAGTCTGTCAGTTTGCTCACCGAAAAATTCCCAGCTTGATCGTGAATCCTATAGATTTTATCATGGATCTCCTTATTTAAACTTTGTCCCATCATCCTATCTTTAAGAGAAGAAAGAATCACCAATTCTCTATTTAGTAATGGTCTTGAAAGCAAATTTTGTAGATCAATCTCACTTAAGTCCCCATTCTCTCCGACTAAAGCCACTGTAACTCCCTTCGACATTGCTAATTTGTACAGTCTAGTAAAAAATTCTCGAAACGAACTATCTCCACATCAACAGTCTTCCCGGAACAAAATTGATTCCCCATTTCCCAGCTTCCAATGAACTTCCTTTGGTGCCAACCATCTACTCACATTTTCATCATACAAGTTGCGTACTATCCCTTTCCAAACAATAGAGGCTTTTCGAGTATTACTGCTAATCGAAATCCAGCTAGGCTTAGAATCACCATATTTTGCAGTAATAATTTTTCTCCACAATGCATCTCTCTCTGTAACACCCGTGTTTTGGGGTTAGGAGTTAGACGCGTGTGTTTAGTTCAAGTCGTCAAAACCGATTTAATTAAATTAAGCCTTGGTTTTAAATTAAAGGAAATTAAAATTTAAGGAGTGAAATTTTTGTAAATAGGTTGAAAAAGAGATGACAACCTTTTTGAATCAAAAAGAAAGAAAAAAATAAAGTTGTCTTCTCCCTCATTTGCTTCCAACGTGAAATCAAACCAAACCCCTCCCAAAACCCTATTCACTATTCCATTTGATTTCTCCCTCGATTCAAGGGCATTTTTGAAGGTAATTTCATTTCTCAACTCTCCCCATCATCCCCATCATTTACATGGTCTTAGATTTCAAAACTATCCATGTTTGCATTTTTCAAGTTTAAGGAAAGTTTGGATTTTTAATGAGTTTTTCATTTGTTTTTGATTTGTTGAGTTGAGTTTTGGATTAATCTCACCTAGATACAGTTGATATCTAAAAATGGATGGATTTGGGAAAAATCCCGAAGTGGGTCATTGGGGCAATTTTTAAAGTGTCTAAACTTGAGTTTTTGAGGTGTTTTTATGTTGGGTTGAAGGGCTGATGGTATAGGGTTATTAGGGAAGTTTTTTGGAAGCTCTTAGATGTCATTTGGGTGTTGGGTAGTATAGTTTTCAGCTGGGTATTTGGGGAGCTCGAAAATGGAAGTTTTGGTGGTTAGTTTGGGTTTGAATTTGTGAAGCTTTGACATGTGTTTGTGAGTGGGGTTTGTGACTGAATTTAGCATTGAATTGGTGAGTAATAATTGTGTTTTTATTGGTTAGAAGCAAGAGGAAACATCAGAGAAGAATCGGGACCGAATCCGGGAATTGAAGAGGCTTGACTTGCTTGCTTGGTTTGCTAAGGAAGGGTGGTGAGTAAAACTTTAAATTGTTTTAAAGTTGGTTCAAGTGTGTGTAGTGGAAGTGTTGGAATGATCTTGGTAGGCCATTCCGAGGTAGAAGTTAAATTGGTAGTTTAACTTCTTGATTCTTTTTAATGATGCTTTAGATGCCATTACCTACAATGTTCTTGTGAGATATGAATTGATTTGTATGTGTATACATTGATATGTGTGATGATGAATATGTGCTATAATTGATGAATGTGTGATGTGGTTTAAAGGTAATTGACACTAATGAACTTACCTGGTGTAAATGATCGATCATTAGGATTAGTGTGCACACGTTTGAGTCAAATTCGCGCGTGGCCTTGATGGCGTTGAGTCATCAAGGAGGAGTACGGTGATGTAATATTCCACCAGAAATTATTTATATTATACGTGATGATGAGTGGAATCCCATCCGTAGGGCATGTGGTGATGAGTGGAATCCCACCCATGCAAGGTCCGGTGATGAGTGTAATCCCACCGAGGTAATGTTGTTGTTGAGAGTAAATCCGCACATCCTAGTAAACTAATAGTGGCCAATGTACTTGCCCTTGTGATTATGATGTTGTGATATTTGATTTATATTGTTGAGCTTAATATGATGTGAGATGCCATATTTATGACTCTTGAAACACTAGCTAGGTTGCTATGATGATGCCTATGTATGTTGTGTGTGATGTTAAGGATTGCATGCTTGAACCCTGCATTGTTGTTGTTTTTTATTTTAGAGCATCCTCACTAAGCTTCTAGCTTACGCTCTCATTTTCAACAATGCAGATCATTGGCATGGTGTTAGCAAGGAGCAAGGCGAAGGGGCTTTCCAAGTTTGTAGTTGCTCAAGTACGACAAAGTAAATAAAGTAGTAGATTAGCAATGGGGCTACTATGTTTTGTATGAGCATTGTATAACTCATAGATGTTATTGGTGTTTATGTTTTGGCTTGGATTTGTAAACCATGATTTGTCTTGTTGAATGCTTGTGTGGGATGGTTATGCTTTTGGATGTTTTAAGTTGCCTTTGGTTGGCATGTAAACCTTCATGTGATGACTTGTGCCATTTGGCCTTTTTGAGTTCTTAAGCATGCCCATTTATGCAATATTTACCCTTTGTGTGAATGCCATGTATGGATGCCTTGTTAATCATCTAGATTGCTCTATATGCTAATTCTTGGTTGTAGTATGTTACATGAATGCTTGAATGAGCTTAGGGAAGTCCCAAAATGCATTTAAAGTTGAGTCTTGTATGGTTTTTGCTGAATTTGGAGACTTGCAGTGCAGGGCGTATCGGTACGCCTAAGGGCCGTATCGATACGCCTAAGGGCCGTATCGATACGGTCTTGCCTGCATGCCTCAGTTTTGGCTTGGCGTATCGATACATGGAGGCGTATCGATACGATCTTGGCTCACTGGAATTATGAGAATTTGGTGAGTTTTTGGCGTATCGATACGGTGTTGAGGCGTATCGGTACGGTTTTATCTCGTTGACCATGAGATGTTGACCGAGAAGGGCGTATCGATACGCTCAAGGGCTGTATCGATACGGTCTTCCCTGAGTTGACTGTTTGGGTTGACCTAGTCAAGGCGTATCGATACCCTTGATTGGTTTATCGTTACGACCTACTCTGTAAGTGTAAAATGGACTATTTGAGGTGTGGTTTGAGGTTCGAATGTGCTTCTTTATTGATGTTTTCCACTGACGTGATCACTTAGGAATTAACATGCCTTTAGACAAGATTAAAATAAAAGAAATTTTCTAGGGTTGCTAACCGAGGGGTAACCTTAACGGGTTTCGCTTCGGTTTTCCCCGTGTAGTCTACTCGGATCGGTCATCCGGCCAGACCGGGACGAGGGGGTTACACTCTCTGTGATGAACCTCCAACCCCACTTAGCTAGCAACGCCCTGTTTTTAGCTTTTATATTTACTACACCAGCTCCCCCTTGATTCTTGGAGAACAATTTTTCCCTAGTTTACACGAATGAGCTTTTTGTTGCCTGACCAGTTTCCCCACATAAAATCCCTCTTGATCTTGTCTATTTTTAATAACACTTGTTTTGGGACTTCAAAAATTAACAAGTAATACAAAGGCAATGCCAAAAGGACAAAGTTTATTAACACAATTCTCCCAGCAAAAGAAAGTGAGTTGCATTTCTAACCTGACAGTTTTGCTCTGAATTTTTCGACCATCGGATCCCAAGTCGAAATTCTTCTTGAATGAGCTCCTAACGGGATGCCTAAGTAATTAAAAGGAAAAGATTTTATATTGCATCCACACAGATTTTGCAAGAATCTTCAAATTACTTTCCTCCACATTTATCCCAACTAGACAAGCTTTTTTGAACTTGATACTCAGACCAGAACACACCTCAAAACACCTCAATATTCTTTTAATATTAATAATGCGATCTTCAAGAGGTCTTAGAAAAAATACTATGTCAAAATATATATTTTGGAAACCATGGTCTCTTAATTTTGTTATTTACCATAATACTAAATTAAAATATATTCTTCACCCATATGATGCACAAGATTATTATATATAATAATTAATTTATATTAAAATTATAGTTAAACATTTTTTTGATCGGCAAAATGCATGATTTTATTCAAAACAATCATAAATTATAGTTAAACATATCATATTATGAAAATATAATAATTAGTTTTCTAAATGTATTTTAACTCATTTAAAAATGTATTTTAATGAAATAATTTATAGATATTAAAAATGATAGTTAATACTATAAGCATGGCAAAAACTATAACATAACAATATTATATAAAAATATTGATTTGATTATAATATAGATGTAGTTTTTTTTGGATAAAATGTGTGATGTATTTCATCCAAAGTGTAGCAAAGCTACCAACAATCAAAATAGTCTATGCAATGATTCATCATTCTGTACAAAGTATAATATCCACTCTATCTATACAATCTATATTTTTTACTTGTAATTTAATTCTCACTATTTCTTTAATGCAATTGATAAGCTTTGTGGTAGTTCGAGCAGTCCCTCGAAAACTTCTTTGGTTTCTTTCTTCCCAAATAATGTAAATGAAGGCAAACCAAGCAATTTTCAGAATGTGGACCAGCAAGGACCGACCACGCAAATAGGCGATTGCCCATTCAAGTTCATCTTCCCACTCCATAGGGTCTCGGCTTAGATGGAAGAGACTAAGTATACTATTCTAGACTTTCTTCGAAAAAACAAATGATCTCTTGAGTTAACACCTTCTTGGCATAGCAAGCAACCATCTCCTTCAACCATTCCAAATCTTCTAAGTCATTCAAGTGTAGGGAATCTATCCAAGACGGTCGTCCATGAAATAAATGAATATTTGGGGACGTGGGATGAATGCCAAATAACTTTATGCTAGTCAACCTTGTCCTTCCTATCTCGAATTTGGTCCCAAATCCAATTAGTTTTAATCATGTCCAGGTTAGTACCTATAAGGAAAATAATGGCAGCTTCACCTCAGATGTTGAGAAGCTTTTTGATTATCCATGTAACACCCCAATTTTCCCCCAAATTAAAAATTCTAATTGTGTAAATCCGTAATTCGGAATCCTAATCATTTTGGGGTTTTTGATCTTTGAACTTAATTTGATTTAAGGACAAAATTGAGATAATTTAGAACTTCAGTGACAACTCTGAAAAGCAGGCTACTTTAGAAACCCTTATTGTGTCATTTAGCCATTTCATTTTGATATATATATTCATTCGTTTTAACCCTAAAGGCTTTTCAGCTTCCATTTATTTGTTCCAACTACTTCACTCTCCCTTTCTTTCCCTCTTTTGAGTGTAACCACCAAACCCCCATCTTTTCCGATTGTGCTCCGATCAAGCCCCTAACGTTCGTTTTTCATTATTACAAAACCACCAGTACGCCCCCATTGTCTTCCGAACAAAACTCACAACTTGGTTTGCTCTCGTGGATCTTCGATTGCAAGGAACGATTGAGAATCCATTTGGAAACTCTAGCGCCATCGTTCCCTTCAGTTTTTTAAGCTTTTGGGGTAGGCTATTTGATTCGTCTTTGTTCATTTACTTGAGTTGTTTTGTGTTTAACTTTTTTTCGATTATGTTTCAGCTGTGAATGTCCATTTGTGGTCACCAGAATTCATAACTAGCAACCACCGCCGTTAGAGGGTTTTAAACCCTAGTTTTCATATTGCAAATAGGGGGTGTAATTGGGCCTTGAATGTGAATTTGGGTTGAACCCAAACTAGTGAGGTGGGTCGAGAGAGAGAGCCTGAACCAACCCAAGTCTAGGAAATATTTGGATCGAACTGGACTTGTTTAGACCAAATCGGTGTAATCGTGAACTCGAATTAGTGAACATTGAACCGAACCATTTAACTTAAACCTGATGACGTCAGCGATAACATGGTGCATAATGTCAGCATTGACCTTGATGACGTCGTCGTTGACCATTGATCATTGACCACCGCCATTGACCGCTGTTGTTGACTTTGATTGTTGACTTTTCAATGTTGACTTTTTTATGCAAAATTAACTCTACATTTTTCGACGCCGTGATTCCAAATCCGTAGCCCGTTTTCCCAAATTCGTACCCGAAAGACTATTTTACTATTTACATTTATTTTACTTAGTATTTTACGAATTGAGTAGATTGGAATCTGATTCGAATTATTCTTATGTTCAGGTGAAATTGATTCGGATACAGAGATCATTCCTCCTCCTTCTCCTAGGCGACCTCCGGTTGTACAATCTTTATAATCTGCTCGTGAGTTTAGTTTGGTATTTTTGAGTATTAATATATTAGTTTTGGCATAGTAGTAGATCTTATGTAGTGTTTATCCTCGTAGGTGCTGACTCTGTCCGACCTAGTGCTAGGGCTGAGCGTGGGAAACGTCACTCTCGACGTTGAGTTATTAGCTGCCTAAGGTGTGTTCACTTCTCGTGCTACTTATTTTGGTGCTTAATGTGAGTGTGTGTGTGTGTGTGAGTATATTGGTATTATTTGTGACTTTATGATATGATTTGTATGGCATGTGTTATATGACATGACTTAAGTGATTTGTGATTTATGACATAATCTATCTGACTTGTGGTTGTGATTTGTATGATGACATTCCATGTATCATATATCAGAATCGGAATAATTAATATCAAACTTTTTGTACATGCATCTTCATTTATTAAACAAGAATGCATTCGGATTCAGAAATCGGAGTAACATGTCATATCATATGTGTTGGGAAATTGTACGAGGAAGATCAATGGTTTCACTTTTCAGGCTGAATTCCACTTCGGACATGGTGACGATGTAGGGAGCGGTTCTGGGGAACCATACTCTTTGGACAATGATGTAGTTGGGTGCATGATATTTTATTATGTGCATCATATTATACATATTTGTATATCGAAATATCTGTTTTTGAGTTTGAGCATGTTGATCGATTATCTAGATGTATATTTTGTGTGCACTTTAGAGACACACTAAGCTTATAGCTTACTCCCCCTTCGTTCCTGTTTCTGATACTCAGACATAGGCTTACGATATTTGGAGGAACTCGTTATATCAAACTTATTACATACTATCAATATGGACTATTTCAGATTTATGGATTCTATTTTATCTTTTGGATTTATATGTAATTTGGACTCGGACACTTTTATTTGGGGTGTAATTATTTTAGAATGCATATGAGACTATTTCTGAATAATTCATCAACTTTTCATAATACTGTTATACGACAGCGTTCTATACAAGTGGAATATTATTGTGTTTAATCCGCTTTTAATAATTAATATGGATATTAAGTTTCTAAACCTAATAAAGTTTCTTGAGGGACAAGTTTTCAAACACGGCTTTCTAGATTCAGCCCATTTCTTCTGGGCCGGGTTTAGGGGTTACATTTAGTGGTATCAGAGCCTAGGTTCAACACTAGGACTATGAGGCTGTAACCCCCTTACCCCGGCCCAGACGGTTGAACCGAATTAAGAAGTTTACACGGGGAAAACCAAAGTCAACCCAAAAGTCAACCTTGATTAACGACCCTTTTTTTATTTTTAAACTTATCTAAATGCACGTTAACCCTAGATATGTTCACAACCACAGCATGCTCAAAGATCATAACAATCAAAGAACATTCAGGGACTCAAATGCACAAAACATGATTCTAGGGACCAAATTGCAAATTCAGAAAATTATAGGGACTTAGCCAACTTTTGAGTTACCATTATGAAATTAATCTTGTTTCATGCTTCACTGCCAAATTTCAGCTCAAACGGACATCACAAACTCATTCAAATGCATATACAAAGTTCAGGACCAAAACGCAAGGTTTTCAAAACATATAACTGTCAATTTCAGTGCCCAACGGTCGAGTGTTCCGAAACGGGGATGATCCGTTCCGAAACGCGGGACCGTTCCGAAACGAGTATCGGAACAGGGCTTGGCAGCAGCATTTTCGTTCCGGAACGGTTCCTCCCGTTTCGAAACGCCTAGGCCATTTCAGGCCCCCTGTTCCGAAACGGTAGCACCCGTTCCGATACGGCCTGCCCAGATTGCAGAAATTTCGCTGGTTTATCATACAATTGACCCACCAAACATGCTCCAAAGGCAACCATATGATACCAACAAGACATTACAAGCCTAAGGAACATATTTGCATCAACCATACTCAAACATGGCACCAATTAAGCAAATCCCCAATTCTATAGGCATGCATCCTATTTAGAAAACCATGCAATCCTGAATTCACCAAAACAAATACCAAGAGGCCAATTACATGTTCCATCAACATCGAAAGCATAAAACCAACTTAGGGAGTCTAAAACATCTCCCAAAACAACAACATAGGTCCCCCATTGCCAAATGCCAAAAGCTAATAGTGTTAGGAAATCATTCACCATACATGAGCTTAATTCTTCACTTGGATTCTTGCCCTCCTTGCTGCACTTTATGCACTCAATGATCTGCATTATTGGTTTAAGAAAAGATAGAGTGTAAGCAAAAAGCTTAGTGAGGAATGCTCATTTAAAACATCACAATAATGCATTTAAAACACTTTTTGAAACCTTAGCTCAAAACATCATTTAACCATGCACATAAGCATATAAAACAAGCATTTCATGCTTCAAATTATTAACATGTGATATTGGCCACAAGTGATAATTATGATCGTTTTCCATCTCAAGATACAATCAACTCAAGATCCACACATGGACTTTTAACCACCATTGTGATCTTACAATTCACAAGGACCACACATGGACTTTTAACCACCATTGTGTCCTTAGCACAAGAATCACCCATGGACTTTTAACCACCATGGTGTTCTTACAATACACAAGGTCAACACAAGGACTTTTAACCACCTTTGTGACGTTAACACAAGAATCACCCATGGACTTTTAACCACCATGGTGTTCTTAAATACACAAGGTCCACACAAGGACTTTTAACCACCTTTGTGACCTTACAATACACAAGGCTCACACAAGGACTTTTAACCACCTTTGTGACCTTAGCACAAGAACCAACCATGGACTTTTAACCACCATGTTGTTCTTAACACAAGAACCACCTATGGACTTTTAACCACCATAGTGTTCTTAGCCATTCTCAAGACATCACTTGCCAATATACATCATTTAACAATAATAATCCACTGTTTTAAAGCATTTAACAAAGCCATAAACATCATGCACCATTTTGCATCAAAACCACATTTAACAATGTTCAAAAACTAGGATCTCTTACCTTGAGCATCCTTCAATTCATGGCTTATAAAACCAGCAATAAACATGCTCAAACATGCTTTCAAAACAGAATTTAAAACATACAAACAAATCACATTGCATTCAACCAACTCATGGTTCATCAACAAGAGAGTTTTTCCGAAAACTTACTCTTGAGCTTAGCAAAGTTGTTTAGACTTAAACTAAGCTCCCAAACCTTCAAAACATTGGTTTCAAAGCCGAAAACCAAAATCTACTCACCGATTCTGTTTCGCAACTTTGCCGAAACACCAATCAAGCTTCCGGATCAACACCACAAGGATCCGAAGATGTCTCCCCTGTTTTAAACACATCAAAGCAGAGGATTAATGCATCATCATGCATTAATATCTTCAACCAAGGCACCTAAACTCGTTGCTCACATCAACATCCACATTTTGGCTACCAAACACAACCGAAATCACATCCAAACATCACTACAACACTACCCAGCCAAGATCCATCAAATCCAATCATTCTTAAACCTCAATTAACATCCAAAAAGGATCTAATCACGTCGTTATACCTCCAGCTATAGCAGATCACTAAGATCACCCCAAAAACCACCAAAAACTCAAGCAAAACTTAGGAAAATTAACCTATCCGGGATTGCATTGATTAAACCTCAATTTCTCATCAATTATACATTCATTTTACATCAAAATGACATCTCAAAACAATGCCCAATCAGATTATACGAATTTCATCAGAAATTAACCAAATCTTGCATTTTAAAGCCAAGATCAAGAACACAATTGTAAAACCTTTAATAAAACACAAATCAAGGATTAAGAACTTAGGAATTTCAGTAAAGAACTGAGAATTTAGAGGAGAAGGACGTTCATACCTCTAAACTTGAGTTTCTCCCTTTTTGTAACCAAGATTCTTGATAATCCAACAAGAAAATGCTAAGGTTTTGATGAAGAAATGATTAGAGATCAAATGAGGATTGAAATCTAATCTTTGGATGTCAAAATCAGAGGGAAATTTGCTTGAGAAATGTGTTTGGGTTGAGAGAAAAGTTGAGAGAAAGAAAATAGAAAATTTTGAGAAAGTTAGTTAAAATGACAAAATATCTTCTTCCCTCCCTTTTTACCTTAATTAAAACCATTAATAAATTGATTAATATTAAGAAAAATCTGGAGAAACTCCTTTTTGGTAAATAGCTCCTTAAAGATTCAAAGTTTCAATCCTTTTTAAAACAATCACCAAGTTTCCGAAAATTACATTTTGGTCACTAACCCAAAATGTCACACTTCCAAACCTCATTTTGCAAAATTGATTTCACCACTCTCTTATATATAATAAAAGAGAATTTTAAGACATTTTTCCATATTTTTAATGCAACCCGAACTAGGCTTTCCTAAAAATCACCTTTTATATTCGAACTGCGATCCGACCGGTCCGGTCCAAACCCAAAACTTCTAAGCCCAAAATTGGGGTGTTACAACTCTCCCCCCCTTAAGAAATTTCGTCCTCGAAATTTACCTGAAGGAAAGAGGTACGAAAACTGCTTCAACATGTCATCTTTCCGCTCCCACGTGGCTTCTTCCACACCACGATGTTTCCACAACACCTTTACCAACTCAATGGTCTTGCCTCGAAGAACCTTACTATCCGAATCCAGAATCTTCACCGGTTCCTCATCATAAGTAAAATCCGGATTCAATTCCACTTCTTCCACAGACATCACATGTGAAGGATCCGATCTATACTTCCGAAGCATAGAAACATGAAACACATCATGAATCTTTTCCAACTCTTGCGGTAACCTCAACTTGTACGCAACAGGACCCACACGCTCAACCACTTCGTATAGTCCAATGTACCTAGGGCTCAACTTACCATTCCGGCCAAACCTCATCACCTTTTTCCAAGGCGAAACCTTCAAAAACACACGATCACCCATCGTATACTCAATCTCCTTACGCTTCAGATCCGCGTAAGACTTTTGCCGATCAGAAGCTGCTTTCAAACGCTCACAAATGAGCTTCACCTTCTCGGTGGTTCCTTTCAACAACGCTGGCATCGAAACCAACTTCTGACTCGTTTCAGCCCAACACAGAGGAGTCCTACACTTCCTCCCGTACAAAGCTTCAAAAGGTGCCATTTGAATACTTGCTTGATAACTATTATTATAGGCAAACTCCACCAAAGGCAAATGTTTCTCCCAAGAGCCCTGAAACTCAATCACACAGCACCTCAACATATCCTCCAAAACCTGGATAACACGCTCAGACTGCCCATCCGACTGAGGATGATAAGATGTACTGAAATTTAAACGTGTACCCAAAGCCTGATGCAAACACTGCCAGAAACGCGATGTAAACCTCGGATCCCTATCCGACACAATCGACTTTGGCACACCATGCAGCCGCACAATCTCAGCAACATCTTTCTTTAAACCCACCCAATAGTACTCATCACGAAGATCACGATACATCTTAGTACTACCAGGGTGCATAGCAAAAGGACTACTATGACCTTCAGTCAGAATAGCACGCCTCAACTCAGCATCATTGGGCACTACTATCCGACTCCCAAAACACAACACTCCATCATCATTAAAACAAAAATCCGAAGGCCTATCCTCCGCAATATCCTGAACATGAGGTACCAAGGAATCATCCAACAACTGTTTTTCCTTGATCAACTGAACCAAAGATGGTTTCACTTGCAACTCAGCCACAAGACCACCATCACGCGAAATACTCAAACTGGCAAACATAGACCTCAACTCAACAGCTACCTTTCTACTCAAGGCATCCGCTACAACATTAGCTTTACCCTGGTGATACTCAATCGTCAAATCATAATCCTTGAGCAACTCCAACCAACGTCGCTGCCTAAGATTCAACTCCTTCTGAGACATCAGATACTTCAAACTCTTGTGATCCGTGTACACAGTACACTTCTCACCATACAGATAATGTCTCTAGATCTTCAAAGCAAAAACCACTGCAGCCAACTCGATGTCATGCGTAGGATAATTGCGCTCATGCACCTTCAACTGTCGTGATGCATAAGCCACCACCTTACCCTCTTGCATCAACACACATCCCAAACCAACATAGTACGCATCACTATACACCACAAATTCTTTTCCTGATTCAGGTTGAACCAAGATAGGAGCTTGCGTCAAAGCTGCCTTAAGCTTCTCAAAAGCCTGCTGTCTTGCTTCCGACCACTCATACTTAACATCCTTCTGCAACAACTTCGTCAAAGGTGCAGCAATCTTTGAAAACCCATCCACAAACCTCCGATAATATCCTGCCAAACCCAGGAAACTACGAACTTCATGAACAGACTTAGGAACCTTCCAATTCACCACCGCCTCAATCTTCTGAGGATCAACACGAATCCCTTCAGCAGAAACCACATGACCAAGAAACACCACTTCCCTAAGCCAGAACTCACACTTGCTCAGCTTGGCATAAAGCTGATTCTCCAACAAAGCTTGCAACACAATCCTCAGATGCTCTTCATGCTCCTCCTCCGTACGCGAGTACACGAGGATATCATCAATGAACACCACAACAAATTTATCCAAGTATTCATGGAATACTCGGTTCATCATGTCCATGAAAGCTGCAGGAGCATTTGTCAAACCAAACAGCATCACAAGGAACTCATAATGCCCATACCTCGTCCTGAAAGCTGTCTTAGGCACATCCACATCTTTCACCTTCAACTGGTAATACCCTGACCTTAAGTCAATCTTAGAGAACACAGCTGCTCCCCGAAATTGATCAAAAAGATCATCAATTCTCGGCAATGGATACCGATTCTTGATAGTCAACTTGTTAAGCTGACGATAATCAATGCACATTCTCATAGTGCCATCCTTCTTCTTCACAAACAAAACTGGTGCACCCCAAGGTGAAACACTTGGCCGAATGAACCCACGATCAAGCAACTCTTGCAATTGCGTCTTCAGCTCCTTCAACTCCTTAGGTGCCATTCTATAAGTGGTAATGGACACTGGAGTTGTGTTCTCATACAGCTCAATCCCAAACTCCACTTCGCGATTAGGAGGTAACCCAGGCAACTCCTCAGGAAACACACCAGGAAACTCTCGCACAGTCCTGATATCTTGCACACGCAACTCCTTAGAACTAGGATTCATTACGAAAGCGAGATAAGCTTCACACCCTTGCCTCAACATCCGGCTCGCCTCCAATGTAGACACCACATTGGCAAGAAACTTCACATTCTCACCAACCACAACAACCTCGTAATCATCCGCAAGTTTCAACGAAACTCGCTTATTCTCACAATCTACCACAGCTCGATGCTCAACAAGCCAATCCATACCAAGGATTACATCGAAACCATAGAAAGGAAATTTCATAAGATCAACAGGAAAGACATGATCTTGAACAACCAAAGGACATCTTCTATAAAGCTTCCGAGTCACAACAGTCTCACCAAAAGAACTAGTGACACGCATACCAACATCCAAAGACTCAACAGGCAAACCAAGCAATTCAGCACGCTCACGCAATATGTATGAGTGTGTAGATCCAGAATCAATCAAGGAAAGTAATGACAAGGTTTGCAAGGTAAAAGTACCTGCGATCACATCCGTGTCATTTCTCCCCTCCCTTTGAGCATACACTCTGGCCTGGCCTCCACCCTCAGGCTGAACAGCTACAACATGAGCCACATTACGTCCACCATCCTCCCTATGCTGGAAGTTACCACGGCCGCGCCCATGACCTCTCTGTGGTGCAGCAACAACAGGAGCACGTCCTTGGCCACCACCAGCCAACAGAGGACGCTCTCTCCTCATGTGATCCATAGATCCACAGTTCCAGCACGAGTTACCAGCCGCCACAACAGGAGCTTGCACCTCCCTCACAGCTCGAGGACAATCACGCTTCATATGGCCACGCGATCCACATGTCCAACATGCGCTCGGATCCGCTCTCGCCTTGCCTCCCTGAGCAGGCGCACCACCACCTCGCTTAGCTGAAGACTGATACTTCTGATCACGTCCCCTCTTGTTCTGTCCACCACCGGAACTATACTCAACAGCTCGCTTACCAGCACTAGAAACAACACTTCTAGAAGATAAACCCAAGTTCATCTCGATGTCCTTTGCTCTACCCACCAGCACATCAAAATCAATATACTCAGCAGCCAGCATATACGTCTTTACTTCCGTCACCAAACCATAACGGAACCTTTCACACCTCTCCCGCTCATCCGGGACAAGCTCAGGTGCGTACTGACTGAGTCGAACAAACTGAACCTCGTACTCAGCTACAGACATGCTCCCTTGGGTCAGAGACATGAATTCTCTCTTCTTTTCATCTAGGTACCTCACCCCTAAATACCTTCTCTTGAACGCGTTCTGAAAGAACGTCCAAGTCACATCAGCTTCCGCCATCCCAGAGATAGTGGTTGTCCACCAAGTGTATGCATCTTCCTGCAACAACGATACTACACAGCCCAGCTTCTGAACTTCATTGCAGTTCATTTGTCCCAAGATTCTCTTGGTACTTTCCAACCAAGACTCCGAACTTTCAGCAGACAAACCCCTGAACTCAGTCCCTCCCAGACTGCGCAAACGTTCCAAAGGTAGTCTAACTCCAGCATCTCCCTGATGCCCAACTCCTTGAGCTCCAGCTACCGTTGCTCGAAAAGCACCAGCAATAGCTTGAACCAACATTGACATGTCAGGTACAGCTTGCCCCTGACCAGCTTCAGGTCCAGCGACCCCAGCACCAGATGCAACACCATCTCCTTCACCCCCAGCACCACCACCACCAGGCGGAGGAGGTAAATCCACCATATTCTCAACATTCTCTTCATTTCCATTCTGAGCCATAGCTCGCGTATTAACCCTCAATTCTCTACGAGGTGCCATACACTAACAATGCAATCACAATTCAATAAAACAAAGTCAGGCTCAGCAAGGTAAGTAATCCAAGTACTCAAGCTCATTTCCAATTAAAAACAATATCATTTCATTAGCTTTGATTTGGCAATGGGTCCCTCTAACATGCTTCACCACAGCATTCATCACAATTGTAACATACTTACAATTCATACAACATGCTTTCATTCAACAAGCATACAAAGCATATACACACTCATCACCCACATAATCATTCCCAATTACTCGAGAACCTGGCTCTGATACCACCAAATGTAACCCCCTTAACCCGGCCCAGACGGTTGAACCGAATTAAGAAGTTTACACGGGGAAAACCAAAGTCAACCCGAAAGTCAACCTTGATTAACGACCATTTTTTTTTATTTTTAAACTTATCTAAATGCACGTTAACCCTAGATATGTTCACAACCACATCATGCTCAAAGATCATAACAATCAAAGAACATTCACGGACTCAAATGCACAAAACATGATTTTAGGGACCAAATTGCAAATTCAGAAAATTATAGGGACTTAGCCAACTTTTGAGATACCATTATGAAATTAATCATGTTTCATGCTTCACTGCCAAATTTCAGCTCAAACGGACATCACAAACTCATTCAAATGCATATACAAAGTTCGGGACCAAAACGCAAGGTTTTCAAAACATATATCCGTCAATTTCAGTGCCCAACGGTCGAGTGTTCCGAAACGGGGATGATCCGTTCCGAAACGCGGGACCGTTCCGAAACGAGTATCGGAACAGGGCTTGGCAGCAGCATTTTCGTTCCGGAACGGTTCCTCCCGTTTCGCAACGCCTAGGCCATTTCAGGCCCCCTGTTCCGAAACGGTAGCACCCGTTCCGATACGGCCTGCCCAGATTGCAGAAATTTCGCTGGTTTATCATACAATTGACCCACCAAACATGCTCCAAAGGCAACCATATGATACCAACAAGACATTACAAGCCTAAGGAACATATTTGCATCAACCATACTCAAACATGGCACCAATTAAGCAAATCCCCAATTCTATAGGCATGCATCCTATTTAGAAAACCATGCAATCCTCAACTCACCAAAACAAATACCAAGAGGCCAATTACATGTTCCATCAACATCAAAAGCATAAAACCAACTTAGGAGTCTAAAACATCTCCCAAAACAACAACATAGGTCCCCCATTGCCAAATGCCAAAAGCTAATAGTGTTAGGAAATCATTCACCATACATGAGCTTAATTCTTCACTTGGATTCTTGCCCTCCTTGCTGCCCTTTATGCACTCAATGATCTGCATTATTGGTTTAATAAAAGATAGAGCGTAAGCAAAAAGCTTAGTGAGGAATGCTCATTTAAAACATCACAATAATGCATTTAAAACACTTTTTGAAACCTTAGCTCAAAACATCATTTAACCATGCACATAAGCATATAAAACAAGCATTTCATGCTTCAAATTATTAACATGTGATATTGGCTACAAGTGATAATTATGATCGTTTTCCATCTCAAGATACAATCAACTCAAGATCCACACATGGACTTTTAACCACCATTGTGTCCTTAGCACAAGAATCACCCATGGACTTTTAACCACCATGGTGTTCTTACAATACACAAGGTCCACACAAGGACTTTTAACCACCTTTGTGACCTTAACACAAGAATCACCCATGGACTTTTAACAACCATGGTGTTCTTAAATACAAAAGGTCCACACAAGGACTTTTAACCACCTTTGTGACCTTACAATACACAAGGCTCACACAAGGACTTTTAACCACCTTTGTGACCTTAGCACAAGAACCAACCATGGACTTTTAACCACCATGTTGTTCTTAACACAAGAACCACCTATGGACTTTTAACCACCATAGTGTTCTTAGCCATTCTCAAGACATCACTTGCCAATATACATCATTTAACAATAATAATCCACTATTTTAAAGCATTTAACAAAGCCATAAACATCATGCACCATTTTGCATCAAAACCACATTTAACAATGTTCAAAAACTAGGATCTCTTACCTTGAGCATCCTTCAATTCATGGCTTATAAAACTAGCAATAAACATGCTCAAACATGCTTTCAAAACAGAATTTAAAACATGCAAACAAATCACATCGCATTCAACCAACTCATGGTTCATCAACAAGAGAGTTTTTCCGAAAACTTACTCTTGAGCTTAGCAAAGTTGTTTAGACTTAAACTAAGCTCCCAAACCTTCAAAACATTGGTTTCAAAGCCGAAAACCAAAATCTACTCACCGATTCCGTTTTGCAACTTTGCCGAAACACCAATCAAGCTTCCAGATCAACACCACAAGGATCCGAAGATGTCTCCCCTGTTTTAAACACATCAAAGCAGAGGATTAATGCATCATCATGCATTAATATCTTCAACCAAGGCACCTAAACTCGCTGCTCACATCAACATCCACATTTCGTCTACCAAACACAACCGAAATCACATCCAAACATCACTACAACACTACCCAGCCAAGATCCATGAAATCCAATCATTCTTAAACCTCAATTAACATCCAAAAAGGATCTAATCACGTCCTTATACCTCCAGCTATAACAGATCACTAAGATCACCCCAAAAACCACCAAAAACTCAAGCAAAACTTAGGAAAATTAACCTATCCGGGATTGCATTGATTAAACCTCAATTTCTCATCAATTATACATTCATTTTACATCAAAATGACATCTCAAAACAATGCCCAATCAGATTATACGAATTTCATCAAAAATTAACCAAATCTTGCATTTTAAAGCCAAGATCAAGAACACAATTGTAAAACCTTTAATAAAACACAAATTAAGGATTAAGAACTTAGGAATTTCAGTAAAGAACTGAGAATTTAGAGGAGAAGGACGTTCATACCTCTAAACTTGAGTTTTCCCTTTTTGGAACCAAGATTCTTGAAAATCCAACAAGAAAATGCTAAGGTTTTGATGAAGAAATGATTAGAGATCAAATGAGGATTGAAATCTAATCTTTGGATGTAAAAATCAGAGGGAAATTTGCTGGAGAAATGTGTTTGGGTTGAGAGAAAAGTTGAGAGAAAGAAAATAGAAAATTTTGAGAAAGTTAGTTAAAATGACAAAATATCTTCTTCCCTCGCTTTTTACCTTAATTAAAACCATTAATAAATTGATTAATATTAAGAAAAATCTGGAGAAACTCCTTTTGGGAAATAGCTCCTTAAAGATTCAAAGTTTCAATCCTTTTTAAAACAGTCACCAAGTTTCCGAAAATTACATTTTGGTCACTAACCCAAAATGTCACACTTCTAAACCTCATTTTGCAAAATTGATTTCACCACTCTCTTATATATAATAAAAGAGAATTTTAAGACATTTTTCCATATTTTTAATGCAACCCGAACTAGGCTTTCCTAAAAATCACCTTTTATATTCGAACCGCGATCCGACCAGTCCGGTCCAAACCCAAAACTTCTAAGCCCAAAATTGGGGTGTTACAGAGGCTCAAATATAATTTTAAATCAGAAATAATTTTTGCATGCATATTAAATGTTTCATGCAAAATGGGAATTTCTGTAAAATTTGTTATTTTAAAGGAATTAATATATAAACTCCATGTACCGACTCTAATCTTATGATTCTTTCCTTTTGTAGATAGATTACTATGCCACTCTGTAGGAGTTCTAGACTAGCGACACGTCATGGTCGAGGTCGTGGTCGAGGTCAAGGTCGTACCGTTGCTGAAGAGAGTGTCGTTAATCCCCTTGTGGATCTGCCATAGAATTAGGATGATACTCAAGATACTGATGTCGAGGAGCAGTCTGAGGATCACATAGGAGCTCAGCAGACTAGGGTACATCAGGCTAGTTGTGGGGTTCCACATGTACAGCAGACTCAGAGTGATGTTCGACATGAATCCGATGATAGTGAGATTGTGGGCATGGATGCTGCTACAGTGCATAAAGAGTTTCTTTGTTATCTTCATCAGTCTGAGGGTGTCAGGAGACCCATATCTACCGAGGTTTTGGCTGTCGGATGACTATGTTTGATGTGAAAATGATTACAAATCCGGCTGACGCAGAGTACTGGCTGAAGAAGCTTCAACGTTTGTTTGTTGAGATGGATTGTTCCGACGATAGGAAGCTTAGGGCTGTTGTATCACTGTTGTAGGGTGAAGCCCAGAGTTCGTGGGAGACCGAGGAAAATGTTGTTTCATCTAGTCAGATCTCTTGTTATTATTTCAGGCAAGCATTCCGAGACGTTATGTTGGGTCGAAGTATTTAGCACAGTACCAGGATGACTTTATGAATCTGCAACAGAATGATATGACCATAAACGACTATGAGATAGAGTTTATGAGGTTGATATGACAATAAAGTCTATCCCCCAAACATCGAACAAGTCCATCGGCATGATGTTCTAAAGCGGAAGTTGATGTCTGTCAGGGATATTCCCAGTCCGTTGGCATGGATCACATGCCTCTGTGTAGTCATGAGCATCCTTATACAGTGTAGGCCAATAAAAACCTGACTGGAGCACCTTGGCAGCAGTTTTTAGTCCAGCAAAGTGTCCACCACATGGCGCGGCATGGCATGCTTGCAAAATAGCATGCTGCTCATCTTCTGGCACACAATAGTGAATCAATTAATCAACTAAATGCTTAAATAGGAATGGCTCATCCCAATAGTACTGCCAAACATAACGCAAAAAAACTCTTCCTGACATTGTAGTCCAAATCTGGTGGCATGATATTGCTTACCAAATAATTAACGATGTCGGCATACCATGGCACGACATCCACTGGGAGTAAATACTCATCCAAGAACTCATCTCTGATAGCTTTAATCTTTTCATCCTCACGGTGATGCTCTAGTCTTGATAGGTGGTCAGCTACTAAGTTTTCCCTGCCCTTCGAATCTCGGATCTCGAGATCAAATTCATGTAGTAGGAGCGTCCATCGGATCAACCTCAGCTTGGCATCCTTTTTTACCAAAAGGTATTTCAATGCTGAGTGGTCTGTAAAAACAACAACTTTATTACCTATCAAATACGGTCTAAATTTATCAAAAGCAAACACAACTACAAGAAATTCTTTCTCAGTTGTGGTCTAATGAAGTTGTGCTTCATTAAGTGTTCTGTTGGCATAGTATATGGCATGAAAAATCATGTCATGTCGCTGTCCAAGAACTGCTCCAATGTCATAGTCGTTGGCATCGCACATGAGCTCGAAAGGCTCATTCCAGTCTGGTGCCACGACTACGGGGGCATTAACCAACTTCTCTTTAAGGACCTGAAACGCTCTCAAATAAGAATCGTCAAATGCAAAAGCGGCATCCTTTCCTAATAACAAGCATAAAGGTTTAGAAATGTTAGAAATATCCATATGAATCGTCGATGTCCTAAAAAACTTCTTACACCTTTAACACTTGTGGGGGGTGGTAATTGCTTGATTACTTTGACTTTTGCTGGATCAACCTCTAGTCCATTCTTGGGTACCCTGTGCCCGAGAACAATGCCCCTTCAGCATGAAGTGGCATTTTTCCCAGTTCAAGACTAGATTAGTCTGAATTCAACTCCGCAAAACTTGCTCCAAACTAATAATTCATTCCCCAAATGTGTTGCCAAACACTGAGAAATCGTCCATAAATACTTCCATGTTGTGCTCAATCAAATAAGACTAAATAGACATCATACAACGTTTAAACGTTGCCGGTGCATTACCAAAGGAAGTATTTTACCCGAGGCGAGCACTTGAATTTTGAGATTATAGAACAACCCTTATCCTCATTCAGGAATAAATTAGTCGTCTTAGCCACATAGGCCAATCGAATAGAAAATACGTGTAGAGGATCCCACTTCCATCCCAGAACCCCCAGTCAAACGATAGCAATGGCGGCTTTATCGCCTTGATATGAAGCAAGATATTAGTCGGGAGAAAAGAATCAAAAGCAGACTAATTCCATTCTCCATGAGCCGTAACCATATCCGATGTGGCAGTGGAAACATTGCTCATAGTATTAGGGTCCACAACATGGTCAATCAAGGGACCAAATGTACTCACCCATGGATGAAGCAAAAAGCGGACATTTGATTCGTTTACTAAATTCTAAGTAACACCATCGCGCACATCCTTTCAAATTTTAGATAAATCGAGTCATAATTGAGAGCAACCACGTTGATTAATTGACGAAGGAACATCACCTGGCTAATTATATTTAGAGCGTAAAATATGCACCTAGAGTTGATATGGACGAGTCAAAACACCAAAAGCAACCTTCATGAGGAAGGTTTCATTTTGACATAAACATGGCAAATGCCTAGACCACCGATACTCAACTGTTGATGTAAACCCTTAACCCGATCTAACCAATTTATCGACTTGGTCGAGTTACACAAGGATCATACATACAACTGAAGAAGATACAATGAAATTCAACTTCGATTCAATTAACGAAAGCTCGATAACTAGGATTTGGGACCATTTTGAAAATTTTCTTAAAATACAACCCAACTTCACAATTGACTTTACCAAACTGTAATTAAGTCCATTTAAAACATACATGTGAAATTTCTTCTCAAACCAAGTTCAATTGCCACATCAATTAAGCATTGTGAATATTTAGGGACCAAAACGTAAAACTACAAAACTGTAAGGACTTACTTAAAATTAGATTTACCAATCCTCAATTAATTCGGTCCATGCATACTTTTCAAAATTCAGCTTAAAAAGATCATCCAAACTCATTCAATTGCACATATAACGACCAGGGACCAAAACATAACTTTAGAAACTATTTTTAAACACTACAGACAAGTCCCCGCGATAGGTATCAAAACCATTCAAAGTGGCTTCTAAACCTTGGCTCCAGTAGCCAAATTTGGCCACTTGGTTTCGAAACCTAGGGCCAGGTTTCGAAACCTGCCTGGAGCAAAATGACCCATAGTTTCGAAACCTACTGCTTGGTTTCGAAACCTGTCTATAGTTTTGCAAAATCTTCTTATTCGGAATGCCACGATACCTTGCTAAACACATTCGGATCAATCCCAAACATCAACATAACAACAAAAAACCACCTCAATATAAAAGCGTAAGCATTTTGGCAACAAAGGTAAAACCTATAGGCATGATTTCTACCCAACATGCTTGTAATTCCCAACAGCCCCTAAATCAAGCATAATCCAAACATTAAAGGCCATTTACAAGTCTTATAAACCAACATAAACTTGCAACAAACTAGGAAGTTCAAAAGACATACTCCCAAATCGTTATTAAACCATCATTGCCCTTATTACGTATTAGTCTAATTACATAAATCATACTTGAGCAAATACACTTCTTGGAACTCTTTCTCTTGCCTCCTCACTGCCGTTGGAAAGCTATTTCTCTGCATTGTTGAAAAAATTAGATCGTAAGCATAAATGCCTAGTGGGGGTTGCTAGATTAAAAACCAAAACAATGCATTTTAAAACTATTTCTCAAATATAAATCATTTCTCATCATGCTCAAATAATTCTCATGCTTTAAATCTCTTCCAAAGCAAAGTCAAATATCTTTTAAAACACATGTATCATAAATCTCATGCTTTAATCACAAAGCAAATCTCAATGCAAGCTTCTCATGCTTGAACATCATAAAACACATCTCAAAATAGAATCTCATCTATAAATCTCATTATACAAAACCATTTTAAACCATGAAAAATGTAATCTCATATATTGGCTTAACAAGCGATCCGGATAGACTCACCTCTATCCAAGGATAAGCTCACCCCTATCCTCACATTTTATTAGAATGTTAACAACACATCGAATACACGAATTTCTCATGGTGGGCTCACCTCCACCAAAATCTCACTTCGGCCGGGAATAGGTTCACCCCTAACTCGTTGTGATAGGCTCACCTTTATCACACCGCAATA
Organism: Hibiscus tridactylites; assembly: GCA_958450335.1. NCBI lineage: Eukaryota > Viridiplantae > Streptophyta > Magnoliopsida > Malvales > Malvaceae > Hibiscus > Hibiscus tridactylites. The sequence goes on along the minus strand of OY288283.1, from coordinate 41,165,066 downwards.
GGTTTACCTCTATTGTGTAATCGAAGAATTTGTCTCACGTACAAATTTTGTCTGACGTACGAATTTTGTATATACTATAGTGCACTTAATCCTATGATCGACCAATTATATCTGACAACAATTAATTCTCATCACTTGCCAATATACACTTTAAAACCATGTTACCTCACTGTTTTTCATATGCACCATTCATACCAATTTCTATCAAAGTATCTCAAATACATTAAATCATGTATTTAGGAATTTTCTCAAACATGTTGCATGCCACTTTCTAAACACATGTATTATCAAAATATAAACATATGCAACATCTCTCACTTCCAAAACATGTATAGAGAGAGAAATCTTCCACACTTACTTTCGAGCTTAGATTGGCGTCTTAAGATCAATCTAAACCCCCCAAAAAGTGTTCTCAAAACTTTGAAAAGCTTTTAAAACCATTTTGACACACCAACAATGCTTAGCTTGCTTTGTCGAAGCGATCTCAAGCATCCAATGCTATTGAATCATCCTCTAACGATACCTGATCCAATTCCCTTGTTTTATCCAAATATAATAGAGGATTAATGCATTTTTAGGAATCTAAAATTCCAACAACACCATTCCTAACTTCTTTTATCAATAGAACAACAATCTCCCCCTTACAGCAAACGAAAACCTCGCCAAAACTCATCTAAACATCTCCCAGCCTTTACCCATGAAATTTAGCATTAAAACAACATTATTTTACATCTAAAATCATCCTCTAAACAACCTTATAGCACCAACATCCAATTAACCACAAAACAACCCAAAACTCAACAAAAATATAACAATTCACCTAGTTTCGGGATTCCATTGATAAAACCCAATTATCAACCTTATTAAGCATCAAGATTATGATTAAAATCAATCTAAAACCCAGAAAAACCAGTCCAATTCAATTCTCAATTAATGTCAAAAATTAAACCATCATTAAAGCTTAATTAAATCAAAATATCAACATTTATTAATCAAATCAAATTAGAAACCAAACCAAAAGAGTCAAGAACTTGAAAATTTCAATAAAGAACCTTTGATTAGAGGAGAATTAATTAGACCACATCTAACAAGTTTCTTTTCCCTTGATTGGCTTGAAAGCTTCAATAAATCCATTGAGATTTGTTGTAGAAAATCATAGATCACTTTAGGAAATCAAAAAAGGAAATCAAATCAATTGATTCCTCATCATTTTTATGAAAGAAATTTAGTTTGATGAATGGGAAAGTAGAGAGAAAAGAAGAGAAAAGAAGAGAAGTTACGTATGAAAATAATTTGACTTTTTATGAAATCTTTTTATTAAATTCTTTTTATTATAATTAATAAAACCTTTTAAAATCATTATAAAATAACTAAAAATAAGGGAAAAGCTGATAAAACAATTTGGTGTAATAGCTCCTTAAATATTCTAAGTTTTGACTCCTTTTCAATTTAGTCAGCACTTTAAAAATGTCAATTAACCCAATTTGTTTTTTCCAAATTGAGTCCATCAAAACCTTTCAAATATTATTCTAATATTTTAGAACATTTTCCACATTTTTATTTCGCCCGAAAATCATTTAATCCGATTAAATTCCTGAAACTAGACTGACTGCCTAACCCAGTTATCTCGAACCGTCTAAACAAACCGGCTAACATATATGCCCAAAATCAGGGTGTTACAGTTGACAAACATCGGCCCATTTAACCAATGGGATACATCACTTATCTTCAGATCCGCCCCAAAGGAATCTCTGAATTAGGCCTTCAACTTCCGCGCAAATCCCTTTAGAGAGGAGAATCAATTGCATAGTATCGGCCGAAATAGCTAATAACACTAACTTAACGAGCTTGATGTGACCCGAGAAAGAAAGGTTCTTAGCTTTCCATCCTAATATATTACTACGGATTTTTTGTACAATGTATCTGTGTGTTTCCTTCGTTACTCGCTTATGAATGATGGGTACCCCGAGGTACATGCCCAAGTCACATACCTCCTCAAACCCAAGGGCTTGACAAATAATAGATCTATCAGTGGATGACACGTTATCGGAAAAGAAAATATGAGATTTAGAAGTGCCAACCTTATGGCCAGAGCTAGCACAAAAGCCATCAAGAACTTTCTATATCATCGAAACTTGGTTCATCAATGCTTCTGCAAAAATAACAAGGTCATCTGCAAAGAAGAGGTGGGATAATTAGGGCCCATTCCAGGAGAGGCGAATTAGATTCCAATTACCCACCTCAATTTCAGACTGAATGTCACCTGCCAACCTTTCCATGCACAAGACATAATAAAGATAAGGGGACAATGGGTCACCTTTTCGAATTCCCTGAGATGGCCTAAAAGTGTATGGTGTAGATCCATAGAAACCGTAGAACTTGAATCGAAATTGTAGAAACACAACTCATTATTAACTCACGCATCCTACTCGGAAGTCCAATATCCGCTAGCATATCATCGATAAAGCTTCACTCCAACCTGTCGTAGGCCTTCTCAAGATCAATTTTTAATGCCAACCATCCCTGCTTACCTCACTTCCGGCGCATCGAGTGAATTGCCTCTTGAGTGATGACGATATTGTCTATAATTAATCTTCCTGGTAAAAAACTTGTTTGGTTCTCAGATATCCACTCAAGTAAGAAGGGCTTCAACCAATTAACAATAACCTTCATTACCATTTTATACAAGACATTACAAAGACTGATCGACCTAAACTGATAGATGAAATCTGGAGAAACCAGCTTTGGAATTAAAACCAAAAGTGTTATGTTTAATGAAGCATCCATAATACCATAAGTAAAAATTTGCTTAACTTTCACGCACACCCCATCCCCCACAAGGTTCCATTTTTTTTTGGTAAAATGCAGCATGGAGTCCATCAACTCCTGGGCTTTAAGAGGGCACATAGACAAAGTCACTAATTGAATCTCTGTATTCGATAGCGGCCGAGAAAGCCATTGCAACTCCGACTGCGATAGACGCTGAAACTGACCACACAAAGGGAAGCAAGGTAGATTATTAACCAGAGAAGTGAAGAGATTGCGAAAGAAGTTTATTGCTAAATCACGTAGTTCAGTCTGATCTATGCTCTAAATATCGTTAGGCAACCTCATATTAGAAACCAAATTCCGCCTCTGCTTGCTCATCGTGCAAGCATGAAAAATTTGGTATTTCTATCTCTATGAGTGAGCCACCATGAACTCGCACACTAAAACCATAACAACTATTTTTATACTAGCACCACATCCAACTTTACCACAAGAGTCACGCAACTTGCACAAAGAACGCGAGCTACAGATTTCAATTTTTCGGTCAATTCCTTTTATGCGCGCCATGAGCCGTTTCTTCTTATGCTCAAAATGGCCAATGATAGTTTTATTCCACTCCCCAACACCCAAAATAAATTCACCAATATTTTCATCAATACTTCGGTTCTCATCCCAACACGAATTGAGGAACTCCCTAAAGTCCAGATTCTCTTGCCAACTTGCAAGAAACCGAAAGGGGCGCGGCTGGAGGGGAGGAATCCGCAGGGCTAGTTTCATGAAAATCGGTCGATGTTTCGAGCCTAAAAGGTGTTGATGTACAACCCTAAAATCTTGTAACTTTGAGCACCATGCATCGTTAACCAAAAACCTATCAAGCCTTTTGAATAAGTTACCTCGATGCCAAGTAAACTGGGAACCTGAAAAACCCACATCCACAAGACCCATATTGAAAATAAAATTCGATAAAAGGCCATTCACACTCGAACCAATTGTATCCCTGCCATTACGATAATCTCGAATTAAGTTCACATTAAAATCACCACCAAGGATCCATGCCACATCATCTCCTTGCTTAAGATTTTTCCAGATAAGGCCACAAGTGCTTATGAACACTAACCGTAGGACTTGCATAAACTACTGTAGAGTAAAAATAATCCAAAGAGCCTAATATGGAAATACGGTAGTGGATAATCTGGTTAGAAATACGTTCAACTTGGATGGACACAAAATCATTCCAGAGGAGCAATATTCCCCCAATGAATCTATATGCTTTAACACGAAAAGAATTCGGGAAACCAAGCTGAGTTAGTATCCTATCTGCCCTTTGACCGCTAACCTGGGGTTCTACCAAAATCGAGACTTGAGGGTCACTATTCCTTACAAAATTCCTGAAATGTCTTCTGAAAGCAGGGCTCGCAACACCCTGAGCATTCCAACAAAGAATATTAAACATTGATAAAATAATCAATAAAAAAGAGTACTTATTACATACTAGCTGTACCATTGTTGCGTGCAAAACTGATGCGCAAATTGCGTGCAAGTATACACAATGCCAAGTTATAGTATTTAAGATATCGTCTCCACTAGGATTGTGACAACCTTCGGAATTCACTTTTCTACATAGGTAAAAATAAAAACACAAGTAGTAAAAGTTGTTTGGATTTAAGTGAAACTAAAACTAAAGCAAATAAAATAAATTGAGAAATCAGTGTGAGAGAATGGGCCGGTATTGGAATGCTTCGTAGTGTGGAGATTGGATGCACTGTCTTGGTACAATTTTGTAGATCAAATTAACAACTTTCGGTAGCCGCCCACGAGTATGTCGTGGCAGAAGCCCGCCTTGGCAGAGATCAATGTGATTACCTGGGAAGTTAAGCGATGATTCAAGGTTCGACAAGGCTCCCTTCAATGACTTCCTCTTATCCCTAAGCTTGAAGTGCTATTGGCGAACACGTCTTGGATAATACCTCCCGACGTGAATCTAAGGATGAACACCACCCGATTATGAAGCCTCTCTTAGCCACTGAACTTCTAACTTATCCCTAAGCCGAAGTAACTTTACCCTATGGTTGGATAAAACTGTGTTTACTCGTTTCGTTTGTCCAACTCTCTCGATATTGAACAAATAGATTGAAGCTCTCTTCTCTCCCGATAAAGATTGCACACAATGAAGAACCAAGAGTAAACAAACCTTGAATTTTATTGCAAAAACTGAAAACCTAAACAAATACAAGCAAAACTCTCACAACTACTTGGCAACCAACCCTTAGCCCTAGGGAAGGTTTAGAACATAATGGAGATGGCGGCACAAGGTTTTCGACAAGAAGGATTTTTCTCTCTAATCTCAATTGTGTTTTTCTCCTTCAAGTTGGTTTACTTTTATAGGGGAGGAGCATAGGTCTAAGTCGGTTTAGGGCAGGAATACTAGTTAGAATCTAATTACAACTCATTAAAAGAACAAATCTAACATTAAATCTCCCTAGATTCATGTTTGACTTTTTCCACCTTAACTTTGACCATGACTTTTATTTGTCTGATGGGCTCCAATGCACGTGCAAGTGGTCTCCAGAAATTGGTCTTGATGAGCTCTTTCAGTCGCATACCACTTTGCATATTTCCAACCTTCCTCGAGTTGCTGCCTCGACGACATATTGTTGTCTGCCTCGTCAGAGGTCTGGGTTGGTGTGCAGGTGTTGGCACAATTCTTCATTATGGGCCTCTCCTCTTTGTCAGTTCTCGATCAGCTCTCCAGATGGTCCAATAGCTTCCTCCATCAATTTCCAGCATCTGCCTTGGCGGGTACCTGCGCACAGAAAGAAAACACACATCAGCAATATCTTTTATGTAAAAACAATTAAGTTCATCAAATATGGCAAAATTTCTAATCTATGCAGTTTTGTGTATGTTTTCCTAATAAATACAACTAAACTATACTTAAGAACAACAATAATTGAGCTAAACTATGGCATAAATATAGGACTTTTGTACACTTAAAACACCCCCAAACTCGAACTATTGCTTGTCCTCAAGCAATGCAATTTAACAATAACATGCCAAAACTTAAAATCGTTTGTAAACTTTGTCGAGAGAGCACCTTGAGCAACCTTTACATACCATGTAGGTTTACGCATAATAGCAACATTTCGAATAACAATGGACTTACCCGGAACCGAACTATGTATCTCATGAGTGTGTGTAGTCCTTATGATAAGAATGATTCTTCGGTTTCTAAGTAAACTCCGATAAGCACCTTAATTCCCTTGGGTTTCCCACTAGTTTCTTTTACAATTCATAACATAACAAAAATGGATTTAAACCACAAGAGCCGGTGATAGGTACCTCTAATGATTTCATTTAGCATCTTTTTTTTGGCTAGAGCCGGTTTCGGGCACCTCTAGCTTATTCTAGAGCCAGTTTCGGGCACCTCTAGGACATATTTTTTAAACATCAAATTCAACCGAAATTTACTAGGTGAAATACCTAAGTTTCCTAGAAGTCCTAAAATCAAACAAGTCACAAAGAGTATTTTTTTAAGTTTAGATCATAGTAAGATTCTAAGTAAATCTAAAGTCATGCTAAGGTTATCGCCCAGACGAGTAATCTGCCGCGGCGGGTAAAAACTACTCAAGAATTTTTTTTCAAACTAAGAATTCATTCAATTTAAAGGCATGTTACATTAGAACCTAAATGCAACTAAAAAACAAAACAAAAAAAAATAAAAATAAAAAAAAACAGAAAATAATAAAAAAATAAAAAAATAAAAGAAAAAGTAGAGGACTAATTCCCCCCCACCCCCAACTCGAGAGGAGCACTGTCCTCAATGCATGCATACATACAAAAAATTTAGCATAGATTAGACAAAAATAAAATAGAAGAAGGAGCGAGTGGGTTAGATTGATGGTGTCTCGGAGGAGGTTTCATCATCGTCGTCTATGATCATCCTCTTTCAAGCTGCGACTTTGAAGTGCTTTGCCGCCCTCGGCGGCTGTTGGTGAGAAGGTGGACTTGGTTTTGCTTTTTGCATGACTTCTCGTTCGCTGCCGTCTCTGCTGTCTGGACAGACTTCGGTGGAAGAGTGTGTTCTTTTTGTACTTGGGGCGAACGACGCTCAAGTTTCCTTGTGATGGATCGGACCGTGTCTTGCCATATCGAGTCTGATTATAAGGAGTAGAGGTAGGCTGAATCGAATGGTGTTGGTGCGTCGGCTGCTGCCTGTGATGTTTGCCCTTTTTCTCTGATTGGGGCGGCCGCTGTATCACCACGGTCATCGAAGATAGAGAGGACTTTGGAGGCGACTGGATGGGTTGCCCAAGCCGAGGGCGCGAGAGAAGTGTTTGGTGCGACCGGGGCAAAGATCTCGGCATAGAATACTAGAAATTGGGCCGTTAGGAACTTCTCCTTGATGGTGGTGATGGTTGCGTTGTTGAAGTCCCGGATGTAGGCCATGAAGGGCAGCTGTCGTCTTTCCATTCTGTCCAATTGTGCTACGAAGCCGCCTATTGTGGTTGTCGAGGCGGGTTGTTTGTATGTTTCCTGGCTACCCATATCTGATGTCGCAGCATAATTTTATGGGGTGGCAAATGTGATCTCCATTTTTCGAAGGATGATGTCCCTTGTCCACCCGGTTCTATATGGCGTCATGTTGTCGATTGCGGCGGTCGCAACGTGTGCCTTCTCACACAATGTCGTGATGAGGCTGGGAAAATAGAGTTGCCCCTTCGATTTATAACCACAATAAAAAATCTCATTAGCTATAATCTCACCCACATTAATATACCTTTTCTGCATGATAGAGTAGATGAGTGCCAATCTCATTAGCTATAATCTCACGAACGTGTTCAACAATTTTTCCTCAGGCAACAAGTTCCGCCGATTAATAGTGCCCATGTTTTTTCCTACATTCTAGACTGTCCTCGAAATGCAAAGCTCTTCCTTCATTGCATCATAGTTTCTGCCGTGAGGGAGGCGAGGAACTCCTTGTATTGATCCTCTTGTATGTGAAGGCTATAGAAGAGGTTGATCTTGTCTTCATCGATCAACACTGGCCGCCCGCAGACATTCACCGTCGACACTTCTACTGTCGGCCCATGGGCATAATATTTGCGCACCATTGTCTGATTTGCTAGGTTTGGTTGTTGGGCAAATATCTGCCATTTTTTGTGTGCGGTCTTTGAGTATATGAATTGCTTGAGCCTGAAAGTTCCTCTTCCCCATCTCATAGAAAAAACCTTGTTCCTCCCACACCGATCTCTTTTTATATTTCTCGTTATGTCGAGCTTTGACTTCTGGTGTAGGAAAGCGTTGGAGAGATTCCTCAGATTCTGCCTGGGCAGCGCGGCGGTGTGGGGTTCTTGCCATTCTTGATTTTGGGCTTTAGGGTTTTGATTCGAGAAGAGTTGTGAGAGTTGAGAATCTGTAGAAAAAAGAAATTTGAAAACAAAAGAGGATATGCTAAACAATATGCAAAAGAGAGAGTAAGAAGAGTGAATAGTAAAAAAATGATGGGGTTTAAATAGGAGTAAAGAGGCTGCCATTTCATTTACCGAGGCAGCCGTTGCCCGAGCAGAGAGTCGTTGGAACAGAATGGGCGTCTGGGAACGGCTAGTCCGCAACGGCTAGTTTTGGCGGGATGCAACATCTGTCTACCGCGGCAGACTTGGCGGGCGGGCTGGAATGGGTGATGGATTTGGGCTTGCTTCTTCTCTCTTCTCTTGGGCTTATTGTTTCTCCTAAAATAACTGAAATAAAAATTATTAGTGAATAAATAAATGCTGAAATTAAATCTACTTCCTAAGAACTAAATAAAAATACAAGAAATTAAAATATAAATCCTAAAACGTGAAAATAAAATAAAAGTAGTTTAAGTTATGTTGGGAATGCATTCGGATGCATTTCCCAACATAACCACTTCCTGGTTTGCTGCAACATCTGCTTTACCCTCTGCCCAGACGGGTCCTTGTGTTTCTTTGGATCAGTGTCATTGCCAGATCGCCCGCCCTGGCAGCTGTGGCTGGAGTGTACTATTATTGTGCTGGGTTTGGTGTCTGCCAAGGCATGAGTATCCTGACATTCTTCTCGGTCATTGGCTTTTTTCAAGGGTTGCAAGACATTCAACATAATTTTCTGGTCATCCACCCTCATAGTGAGCTCCCCATTCTCCACGTCTATCAAAGTTCTGCATGTGGCTAGGAACGGTCTCCCAAGGATGATGGATGTTTTATCGTCTGTCTCACAGTCCGAAATTAGGAAATCAATAGGAAAAATAAAATTATCTACTCTTACTAGGACATCTTGAATTTTTCCTTCTGGATGCGCGTAAGAGTGGTCGTCTAACTGGAGCATGACGGTAATGGGTCTAGCTTTCCCAATTTCCATTTTTTCGAACGCCCACTTCGGCATTACATTGATGCTTGCCCCAAGATCACATAAGGCTTTCACTTTGTAATGGTTCCCAATAGCGCATGGAATCAAGAAACTGTCTGGGTCTCTTAGCTTGGGCGTCGTTTTATTGTGCAACATGGCCATGCATTCTTCCTTCATGGAGATAGTTTCAAATTCCTCGATTCTTCTCCATTTGGATACCATGTCTTTCAGAAATTTGGCATAGTTCGGCATTTTTTGTATGGCTTCCACTAGGGGTATGTTGATATGCACTTGCTTAAGAATATCCAGAAACTTTTTGAACTGGTGGTCCTGCTTCAGGTGTTTCAGCTTCTGTGGAACAGGCGGGAGTGCACATACCTCACGTTTTTCGGCCGAGGTAGGCTTGCTTGTTTCTGTCTGTGCAACTGATTTGATTGGCTACTTACCGCTTGTGGTATTGATGGCCTTGCACTGCTCGTAAGTGGGTTTCCTTGCGACTTCAGTGTCGCTGGGGAATCCTTTTATAAGTCTGGTGTTCAGGACTTGTGCAAATTAACCCACTTGAGTTTCAAGTGACTTAAAAGTTGCCTCGTGATTTTGCATTCTCATCTTGGTCCTGTCCATGAAGGCTTCGGTTTTCTTAACAAATAAATCCATGTTGGACATATAGGTACCTGTTGGAGTCATGAAGGCATTTAAGGTCTGCTCTAAAGCACTGGGTGTTGCTGCATCGGCTGCTACCGCGGTATAGTTTGCTGCAATCCTTGCTTTTGGTTTGTCTGGTTAGTCGGATTCAAAGCGTTGTTGGGGTTACTTTATGAAAAATCAGGTTTCCTCTCCCAGCCTAGATTGTAGGTGTTCGATGTAGTGTTGTCGTTTCTATTGAAGTACCTCACAAAGCAACTGGTTTCAGTTCCCTGTTGGCACTCGGACGAGTTATGGTCTCCCCCACATTGGTCGCAAAAGGCATCAACGACTTTAACCTGTTGGTATTGTTCTGCCTTTGCATAGCTTCTGCCATCCTTGTCAACTGAGCGACTTGTGCTACAACTGCATCTGATACTCCGTGCTCGTTTGTTGTGGCCTGCCTCCTTATGCCTCTACGGCGGGCATTAGGGAACTTGTAGTCGTTTTTGGCCATCATGTTCAAGATTTTAATTGATTTGACAGGCTCCTTATCGAGTGATGTACCATTGGCAGAGGAATCCAACATCATCCTCGTTGGTGTGTTTACACCATTGCAGAATATGGATACTTGTGTCCACTCTGGAAATCCATGGGAGGGGTTTTATTCAGCAACTCGCAATATCTCTCCCATGCTTTGTACATCGGTTCATCATCTGCCTGTCGAAAAGTAGTAATGTTAGTCCGTAATTTATTAGTCAAATTGACATGATTAAACATGATTGGTTTGAGTTCAAAGTGGTCCGCTTCTATTTCTGGATCAATCATGCCAGAGTTCAGCCTTCTGAGATCCTCCTCCAAGTAGTCATGAACTAGCCACCGAGCGGCAGGAGGTTGCCTGCCATTGCCCGCCATGGCATTGTCCATTCTGGGCGGTGGTAGATTCTGGTCCTGGATGATTGCTTGGTCACCCGTGGCTTCTCTGATTACTTTTCTAAGTCTGCGTGCAGTAAGTTCAGGCTTTGGATCGTAGTATTGCAAAGGTGATTTCCGGTTCGCTCTGGTCATAAACCAAAGAAAACAAGGGGGTTAAACAGAAAAAATAAAATTGCAGAAAAAACAAAAACAAAAAGTTGTACGCCAATCCTCGGTAGCGTCGCCAAAAACTTGTTGCATGCAAAAGTGATGCGCAAATTGCATGAAATTATACATGGTGCCACGTTATAGTATTTAAGATATCGTCTCCACGGGGATTGTGATAACCTTCAGAATTTGCTTTTCTGCACAGGTAAAAATAAGAACACAAGTAGTAAAAGTTGTTTGGATTTAAGTGAAACTAAAACTAAAGCAAATAAAATAAATTGAGAAATCAGAGTGAGAGAACGGGCCGGTATTGGAATGCTTCGTAGTGCGGATATTGGATGCACAGTCTCGGTAGTGTTTTGCATATCAACTTAACAACTTTCGGTAGCCGTCCACGAGTATGTCGGGGCAGAAACCCGCCTTGGCAGAGACCAATGTGACTGCTTGGGTAGTTAAGCGATGATTCAAGTTTCGGCAGGGCTCCCTTCAATGACTTCCTATTATCCCTAAGCTTGAAGTGCTATTGGCGAACACGTCTTGGATAATACCTTCCGGCGTGAATATCTATGGATGAACACCAACTGATTATGAAGCCTCTCTTAGCCGCTGAACTTCTAACTTATCCCTAAGCCGAAGTAGTTTTACCCGATGGTTGGATAAAACCGTGTTTACTCGTTTCGTGAGTCAAACTATCCCAATATTGACCAAATAGATTGATGCTCTCTTCTCTCCCGATAAAGATTGCACACAATGAAGAACCAAGAGTAAACAAACCTTGAATTTTATTGCAAAAACTGATAACCTAAACAAATACAAGCAAAACTCTCACAACTACTAGGCAACCAACCCTTAGCCCTAGGGAAGGTTTAGAACATAATGGAGATGGTGGGACAAGGTTTTCGAAAATAATGATTTTTCTCTCTAATCTCAATTATGTTTTTGTCCTTCAAGTCAGTATACATTTATAGGAGAGGAGCCTAGGTATAAGTCGGTTTAGGGTAGGAATCCTAGTTAGAATCTAATTACAACTCATTAAAAGGACAAATCTAACATTAAATCTCTCTAGATTCCCGTTTGACTTTTTCCACCTTGACTTTGACCATGGCTTTTCTTTTTCTGCTGGGCTCCAATGCACGTGCAAGTGATCTCCAAAAATCGGGCTTGATGAGCTCCTTCAGTCGCATACCACTTTGCATATTTCCACCCTTCATCGAGTTGCTGGCTCGGCGACATATTGTTGTCTGCCTCGGTAGAGGTCTGGGTTGGTGTGCAGGGGTTGGCACAGCTCTTCATTCTGGACCTCTCCCCTTTGGCAGTTCTCGATCAGCACTCTAGATGGTCCAATAGCTTCCTCCATCAATTTCCAGCTTCTCCTCTTCTACCTTTTCTGCTACCTCGGTGGCATCTGCCTAGGCGGGTACCTGTGCACAGAGAGAAAACACACATGAGCATTATCTTTTATGTAAAAAGAATTAAGTTCATCAAATAAGGCAGAATATCTAATATATGCAGTTTTGTGTATGTTTTCCTAATAAATGCAACTAAACTATACTTAAGAACAACAATAATTGAGATAAACTAGGGCATAAATATAGGACTTTTGCACACTTAACAACCATCTACCATAAAAGCAGCATTCAATCCTTCAACCTGCAAATCCACCCCCTGGGAGAAAGCATGATCCCCCCAGCTATGACGCAAATCTTTTGTCCATCACTGGCAGCCCCACATCCATGGCACTCGACTGGTGCTCCATAACACTCGATTATTGTTCACCTGTGGCCATGTGAGTTGATTGGCTCTCCCACATATCCTTTGCCACGATCCTTTTTCCATTCTTAAGAATTGTCGTATTCATCCATTCAGATATAGAAGGCTTAAGAGCAATGGCGGATCCATAATTATTTTCAATTTGGGCACAAGTCAAAATATTTTTGAGGGTTGGCATAATCATAAAATTTTCAAAATTTTACGGTGGGCACAAGTCATAAAAATTAAAAAAAATTAAGAACCAATTCATAAAATTTTAAAAAATTAAAGTCAATTGTGTGGACTTTAAAAAGTTCAGGGTGGGTACAAGCCCACCCAAACTTACACTTGCATATGCTAGTGCTGGAGAGGGACTTTGAACTCAAATTTCTTCTGAACACTTAAACCTTGACTATTCCTTTTTCCGTTGTTGCTTTATGCCTTCACTTTTACCAACTACTTCTTGTCCTTCCTCCGCAATTACAGTTGTTGTGTGATTACCACCCTTAATACCTGAACGGGTTGCTACCTCTTGCACCACCCTACCGTCATCGCCCGGCCTAATCTGATTATTCTTGATGTTCCCTGCCTTTCCAATCAACCTCACTCGCATTCTTGGATTTAACCACCCTCTCCTTCGTAACCTGCTCATTTTCAACTTCCTGAAGTACTTGAAAACGCTAAGCATTATTAGGCCTTGAGCTCTTTACCCCAGGATTTTTCAACATTGATTCCTTTCGCGGTCGCCGATTCTTATAGGTGGCCATCATCCACAGACCATATAACTCCGACTCGTCCTTTGGGAGGTGAACATTCTTAGATGCCTCACTCACTTCTTTCAGAACATCGGACACACCACACCACTCTTTCACATGTCCATAGACCCCACACTTATAGCAAATCAAGTTCAAACCTTCATAATCTAGCTTTTAATTGAAACCATCAATGTCCAAAATTGGCAACAAGGGTTTGTTCAGGTCGATAATCATTGCCAGCCTAGCAAAACAACCCTGTTCACCATCCTTTGTATTATAACCCACCTTGACTACTTTTCAAATCCATCAGAAAAATGCCTTAGTATACGATAGCCCCGAGAGACGTACCCATGCTATGACCTGAGACGAATGTTTCTCCAATGTTGAGAAGGACCTACTCCAACGCTGGACCGTCAAATAAATTCCAAAAATAGTCCATGGTCCCCCCGTTAACACCTTATTATAGTCCTCTTCCTGTGCAAATTTGACCAAGAAATAGTCATTGTCTAGGTCGATCAGTTGAAAGTTTCCCATAGGGGACCATAGTGACGTGATACTGGTATAGAGCGCCCCATACCCAATAGTTTTACGAAGAAGCCAAACCACGACTGTAGTTCTCATCTTAGTATCAATGAGAGCATGGATCCTATCAAAAAAATAGAAGGTACCGGTCTTGAGTGGTCAATCTTGACATCCTTTTCATTAACCACGATCTCCTCCTCAGGGAATATGGTAGGGCTTCTTGAAAAAGGGGTTACACTTCCTTTAACTACATTATCATAAGAAGGCGTATAAGTAGGAGGAGCATCAGAGCCACTCACATCAGTAGCGTTTAAGACTTTTTGGTCATCCATATCCATCATATCCAACGGATTTCCCGTGCCATGGCCAGTCAACGCACTATGGATATGACATATTTCCATGTCCATGCAGAGTTCCCTATCTTTATTTTTTACCTTCTTTGTCGCATGTTGGTCCTCTGAGGCAACATGAGATCCAAGTCTTTCCAGCAAGGGCAAAAACTCAAAGCAGACTACTCCACTAAAGTGAGCCACCGTTGCCATATCATCGGTGTCAACCATGACCGTCGTTGCTTGCTTGTCATTAGGGTTTGCAAAAGAGGTATTGGGAGAGTTCATTAGGGTTTTGAGTATTTTATTTATTTATAACACAATTATTAGTATTTATTTTATATCTAAAGATAAGATATTAGAGCGTAATAACATACTAAAATATAAGTAAGTCATTTGATTATTTAATTTTAGATTTTGGGTAAATTGAACAAGCTCAATCGGCTGGTTGGCCAAGCTATGAACACTTTCATTTCTTCCTTTAGAGTCCTCATTTTCCCTCCCCTCTAGGTAGGATTAAGATTATATTTAAAATTTGTCAAAAAAAGAAGAATTTGGGTAAATTGGGAGTAGGTATTTCTTGCTTGTCACGTGTAGTTTTAAAATGAATTTTATTTAAACTAACAACCTTATGGTATAGTGAAATGAAACATTAAATTCATTAAGTAAGATCAGAGATTCGAACCCTAACCAATTTTTCATCTTGTATAGATTTTACTTATATCACATGAGAGGTTTAAAATTCACGACGACGTACATCAGGACAATTGAAACCAAAGCCATTATTGAAACATTCTTTAATATTACAAGTTTCTACGACTTTGGATAAAAAGATTGTTATCATATACTCCTTATGTCCCAATAAAGTTGTCACTTTTGTGTTTTAAAGTTGTCTCACCTAAACTGTCACCTTGAAAAAATCAACAACTATTTAAACTCATATTTCCTTTTTTTACCCTTTTTTCAGTTTCCCAAAAAGAAAAAGTTAATCTTTCAAGGATAAATATGTCATTCTAATTTTTTTACATCACATCTCTTACCAAAACTTTTTCTTTCTAAAACTCTGTGAAAAGTCAATGTGTGACAGTTTAACCAGAAGGGAGGGAGTAATTAACAAACACCCAAATTGGGTTAAAGTCTACCATAAGTCCTTGCACTATGCTAAAAGTTCATTTTAATCATTATGTTATAAAAAAAGAGCATTTTAGTTCATTTACTGTAAAAATAGACATTTTAGTCCTTCTACATTTGAAAAGTGAACATTTTGGTCTAAATTTTTAAAGTTATAGTTAGTTGGCTTAAATATTTTTGTTTAAACAACCTTTATGTCCTTTTCAATTTTGAAATTAATCAAATTTATTCATCTTGAAAAGGGGAGTAATTGTAACACCCAGGTTTGGGGGTCGGGTGAAAATAATATTAAAACAATAAAATAGTATTTTGGGCCTCGGGTTTTCAAAACAAATAAATTATGTTGGACTATTTACAAAACAAGCCCAAATAGCCATGGATATCTCCTATTTGTAAATGTCTT
Organism: Hibiscus tridactylites; assembly: GCA_958450335.1. NCBI lineage: Eukaryota > Viridiplantae > Streptophyta > Magnoliopsida > Malvales > Malvaceae > Hibiscus > Hibiscus tridactylites. The sequence continues at coordinate 41,149,338 of OY288283.1, read as the reverse complement.
ATTTCATTAAGGGTATTTTGGTCTTTGGCCTTTTAATTTTAAACAAACATTAAAAAAATAGTTTTGGCTCATCTTCTTCTCCTCCCCATTTTCCATTTTGACGACAAAGAAACCCCTCCTTCCCTAGTTACTATTCCATCTCATATCTTGCTTGTTGTTGGAGCTTTTGCAAAGGTAAAATCATTTTTGACCTGTCCTACTCATTCTCTTCAAGCTCATACCTTTAGTTTTCATAAAGCTCATGGTTTTTGTATTCTGGGGTTTTGAGATTTTTGATTAAAAATGCTATCTTTATTACCTTTAACTTAAGGTTTTGATTTATTAATGTTATATGAGTTGTTTGCTATCTATAGGGTCTAACATATTTGATATTTACATAGTTTTATAGTGTTTCCCGAAATTGGGTTTTGGGGAGGTTTTAAAGAGCTTAAATGTTGAGTTTTGGGGGTGCTTTGTGTGAGAAAGTGTTGGCTGATGGTTAGGCTATGTATAAGGGTTGTTTTGGAAGCTTTTGGGAGTAATTTAAGTATTGGAATTAAGGGTTTTGGGTTGTGCTTCATGCCTGCTCGAGAATGATGATTTTGGGAGTTGTTCTTAGCTTGAATCATGTGTTTTGTGCTTGAATTATGTTCCGGGTTTGTTACTTTGTTTGTGGACTGATTCGTGGTTATTTTGAATTGTTTTGGGATGATTAGAAGCAAGGAATATAGTTGGTGAAGCCTCAGGGACGAATCCGGAGAATTTGGTGACTTGAGCTTGGTTTTCGGCTTTCTTTTGGGTAGCAACGGTGAGTAGAAATATCAAACCTTGTTTTGCTTTCAAAAAGGGACTCTTAGGGGTTTGGGTGGACTTTGACTTTCACCTCACTCTTAGGGCTTTCTTTTGACTTCGAGACCAAGAGAGTCTCCTTGAGGCTTACCGATGACTTTGAGGTTGTGGTAGTTGGTGAGAACGCCAGGTTCTTGTCCAATGTGGTTTCAGCTTTGGAAGCTCAGAGGTTGTTGAGTTCGAGGTGTCAGGCTTACTTGGCTTATGTAATTAATCCGAATATGAGTGAGGTGAGACCTCATGACATCAGAACAATATGTGATTTTCCGAGTGTTTTTCCGGAAGAGTTACCGGGTTTGCCTCCAGACAGAGCAGTTGAGTTTGCTATTGAGAGGTATTCTGATTTTGCACCAGTTTCGATTGCTCCGTATAGAATGGCACCGAAGGAGTTGAAAGAGTTGAAGACACAACTTCAGGAGTTGACTGATAGAGGCTTCATTAGGCCTAGTATTTCCCTGTGGGGTGCTCCGGTCTTGTTTGTGAAAAAAAAGATGGTAGCATGAGGATGTGTATAGATTATAGGCAGTTGAATAATGTGACAGTGAAGAACAAATACCCTTTGCCTAGGATAGATGGCTTGCTAGACCAGTTGAGAGGTGCTTCTGTGTTTTTGAAGATTGACTTGAGGTCTGGGTACTACCAATTGAAGGTAAAGGATGTGGACATACCGAAGACAACCTTTCATACACGTTATGGACATTATGAGTTTTTAGTGATGCCTTTTGGGTTGACTAATGCCCCCAACAGCTTTCATGGATATGATGAACCGTGTGTTTCATGAGTTCTGGGACAGGTTTGTGGTAGTGTTCATAGACGCCATCTTGGTATACTCTAGGACCGAAAAGGAACATGATGAGCACTTGCGGTTAGTACTTTAGACCCTACTAGAGAATCAGTTGTATGCGAAGCTAAGAAAATGTGAGTTTTGGATTAGGGAGGTAGTCTTCTTAGGTCACGTGATCTCGGCTAGTGGGATTAGTGTTGATCCCAAGAAGATAGAAGCTATAGTGAATTGGAAACAACCGAAGTCAGTGACAGAAATCAACAGTTTCCTAGGTTTGGCGGGATACTATAGAAGATTTGTTGAAGGGTTTTCTAGAATAGCGGCTCCGTTGACTAGGTTGCTACAAAAGAATGTTCTGTATGAGTGGTCAGATGCAAGAAAAGAAGCGTTTGAGAAATTGAAGAAAGCTTTGACCGAAGCTCCTATATTGATTCAGCCTGAATCGGGGAGAGAATTTGTGATTTATAATGATGCATCCTATGTAGGGCTAGGTTGTGTGCTTATGCAAGGTGGTAAGGTGGTAGCATATGCTTTGCGACAGTTGAAAGTTCATGAGAAGAATTATCCCACCCATGACATAGAGCTAGCCGCAGTGGTGTTTGCATTGAAGATTTGGAGACACCATCTTTATGGTGAGAAGTGCACCGTGTACACCGACCACAAGAGTTTGAAGTATTTGATGTCTTAGAGGGAGTTGAACCTCAGGCAACGTAAGTGGTTAGAGCTTCTCAAGGATTATGACCTCAGGATAGAGTACCATCCGGTAAGGCAAACGTCGTGGCCGATGCTTTGAGTAGAAAAGTGGCCGTTGAGCTACGAGCTATGTTTGCGAGATTGAGCCTGTCCAATTATGGTGGATTGATAGCCGAGCTACAGGTTAATCCTTCATTAGTTTAGTTGATTCGGGAGAAGCAGTTGCGAGATGAGTCTTTGGCACCTCACGTGCAAGACATAGCCGAAGATAAGCCTACCGAGTATGGTTTTGGTGAGAATTGGATCCTATGTTACAAGGATATGATAGTGGTTCTGGAGGATGCCGAGTTGAGGCGTACGATCTTGAATGAAGCTCACAACAGTCCTTTTGCTATGCATCCGGGTAGCACGAAGATGTATCGAGGGTTAAAAGAGGAGTACTTTTGGATTGGTTTGAAGAAGGATGTGGCCGAGTTTGTAAGTAGGTGTATGGTTTGTCAGAGGGTCAAGGCCGAGCATCAGTTTCCCTCAGGTTTGTTACAGCCGTTGAAGATTTCGGAATGGAAGTGGGAACTCATCACCAAGAACTTTGTGTCAGGGCTACCGTTGACTCCTTCGAGGAAGAATTCCGTGTGGGTGATAGTGGATAGGTTTACTAAGTGTGCCCACTTCATAGCAGTTCATACCACCTATACCATAGATAAGTTGGTCGATCTGTATATCTGTGAGATAGTGAGACTACATGGGGTACCGAAATTGATTGTGTCAGACCGAGATCCGAGATTTACAGCTAGATTTTGGGAGTGTCTGCATCGAGCCTTGGGTACTTGGTTGAACTTCAGCACTTCGTATCATCCGCAGTCAGATGGTCAGTCTGAGAGAGTGATTCAGGTGTTGGAAGATATGTTGAGATGTTCTATTATTGATTTTCAGCGGTCCTGGGAGAGACATCTACTGTTAGTGGAGTTTGCGTATAACAACAGTTTTCAGTTGAGCATTCAGATGGCTCCATATGAGGCCTTGTATGGTAAGAAGTGTAGAACTCCGATTTGTTGGGCCGAAGCCGGAAAGAAGCTTGTACCGATGCCTGAATTGCTTAAGGGAACCACCAACAAGGTAAAGTTGATATGTGATCGTTTGAAGGCAGCTTCAGATCGACAGAAGTCCTATGCCGACTTAAAGAGGAAAGAGGTATAGTATTCATGATGTGTTTCACATATTGATGCTCTGAAAATATAGATCGGATCCGTCCCATGTAATGCCCGTAGAAGAGATTGAATTGAATCCGGATTTGACTTATGATGAGGAACCAGTAGAGATCTTAGCCTCAGACAACAAGGTGTTGCGTGGTAGATCAATTGAGTTAGACGAAGTGAGGTGGCAACGTTGAGGTGTAGACGAGGTAATTTCCTTATCTCTTTCAGTCAGGTAATTTCGGGGACAAAATTCCTTAAGTGGGGGAGAGTTGTAACACCTGGGTTTGGGGGTCAGGTCAAAATAATATTAAAATAATAAAATAGTATTTGAGGCCTCAGGTTTTCAAAACAAATAAATTAAGTTGGACTATTTACAAAACAAGACCAAATAGCCATGGATATCTCCTATTTGTAAATGCCTTATTTCATTAAGGGTATTTTGGTCTTTTGCTTTTTAATTTTAAACAAACATTAAAAAAATAGTTTTGTTTGTATAAAAATAATAAAAAACATGCACTTGACGAGGTTTAAACCTAAATCCTTCAAAATCAAGAATTAAAACTTAACCACTAAACAAATTTGAGATTATGTAACAATTTACCACAAATAGTATATATGTTAAACTAAAAAATTATAGTTTTCCTTGTGTTGCTACTGCTATTTTTTGTTTTGATTTGTAGGTAGAATAATGGTTTAACTTTACTTCTCTGTTTCTACTGTGATGAACTTTGTGTCGACGATATTTGATTATGACGTTGGCGATGCAGATATAATATTTTTTTTAGGATAATGCAACAAATTTCTCCTATACTTTGTCAAATGTGTTAATGTGTTGTTTAAACTTTCTAAACGTTCAATATACCTTTTATAGTTACCTTTTGTCTTTCGAAATGCCTCTGAAATTAACACCATTAACTGAAGTAAAAGAGAGAGAGAGAGAGGGGGGGAAGATGAACCAAGAAGAAAAGATAAACCGTTCTTTTTTCTCATTTTTAATTTTTATTTGTTATTAATTTTATAAACTAAAATGGTCAAATTTCTTAGATGTCCTTGAATTAGATTTTTTTAACTTTTTTCTTATCGAAAATTTCACGTGGCATCATAAGAACGTGCCACGTGTCTTGCTACGTCATCAATTACGACGTTGAACATGGGGCGTTTCGAAAAATGGAAGGAAACCACCTGGGGTTCATTAAACGTCTAGAAAGTTAAGACACCACATTGACACATTTGACAAAGAAAGCCAAAAATCAGAAAGAAGGGTATTCTACTTACACTCCTACTTCAATAAGCAACTACACACCGAGACCCCAATCCGTGAACAAGTTGGTTGTCCCTATTTTTTTCGTTAGTAGCACAGGAAATTCTGAGAAAGCTCCGACCTGCAAGCACTGTCAGAAGCAACACTTCGGCCAATGTCGGCTTCAATCCAACCTTTGTTTTTCTTGTGGTGGTGATGATCAATACATTAGGGATTGCCCAAGAAAATCCGACAAGGCTCCTACTCGGTATTCTGCTAATCTGAGCCCTGCACCTTCTAACCAAAACAAGAAATTGAGGCAAACTCAGTCCGGAAACCAAGGGAGGGGAAGAGGCTCCCATTCAAAAGCCACAACACATAGAGAATCCCGAGCCCCAACTCGTGTTTATCACATTTGTGGTAAAGAATACGAGGAATCTTCCGACATCATTGCGGGTACAGTTGAACTGAACCTTAAACATGTTTATGCTTTAATAGATTCAGGATCAACCCATTCATTCATATGCTCTTCCTTGCTTGATAAGTTAAATATAAAACCCAAAGTTGTTAAAACGAGCCTTGTAGTATCAAACGTATATAGGGAAACTTGCCAATCAATTTTCTCTGTAGAACTTGTCCTATAGCTATTCGAAACATACCCTTTCCTATTGATATTTATGTCTTTCCAAATTGTGAATTTGACTTAGTATTAGGCTTAGATTGGTTGAGTAAACATCAAGCCTGGATCGATTGTCAAAATAGGAGATTGTACCTTCGAGATTTAGGAAAAGAATCCATACTTCTTATAGATCAAAAACCAACTTCAATTTTTGCTTCTATGGTGCTACAAGATGAATATGATTTCGGCTTAACTTATGTTCTTGTTGTTTCCGAATTCATCGACGTCTTTCCAGAGGAACTCACTGGTCTTCCTCTGACTCGTGAAGTGGAGTTCAAATTTTGCGTTAAACCTGGAACCAACCTAGTGTCCATTACACCATACCGAATGGCACAAGTAGAGTTGAAGGAGCTCAAGAAACAACTTCAGAAATTACATGACAAGGGGTACATATGACTGACCACATCTCCCTGGGTGCTCTGGTTTTGTTTGTGAAGAAGAAAGATGGCTCGATGCGGCTTTACATCGACTATCGTCAGTTGAATCGGGTGACTATCAAAAACAATTATCCCCTCCCGAGGATTGAAGATCCTTTTGATAAACTCTGAGAAGCACGGTTTTCTCTAAGATCGATTTTCAATCGGGCTACTATCAGATGAAAGTGAAGGATGAAGATGTCCCTAAAACTGCTTTCTGTATTAGATATGGTCCCTTCGAATTTCTTGTTATGCCTTTTGGGTTAACGAATGCTCCTGCCACATTTATGGACTTAATGAACCGAGTGTTCAATTCCTATCTCGATAAGTTCGTTGTTGTCTTCATCGATGACATTCTTGTCTATTCTCAAAATAAGAAAGAACATGCTAAACACCTCCGAATCGTACTATAAACTCTTCGAGAACGCCAATTGTTCGCCAAATTCTCCAAATATGAGTTTTGGCTATCGAAAGTTGCTTTCCTGAGTCACGTGATCTCTGCCGAAGGAATCATAGTCGACCCTAAAAAAAGATTCAAGCTATCCTTGATTGGCGATCTCCGAAGAATGTTGGTGAGGTTCACAATTTCCTCGGTTTAACCGGTTATTACCAAAGGTTCGTTAGAGGCTTCTCTACGATCACTTTACCACTAACCAAACTCCTCCGAAAGGATCAACCATTTGATTGATTTGAAAATCAACAAATAAGCTTCAACCAATTGAAGCAAGCATTAACTCATGCCCCGGTTTTGATCCAACCTGAGCCGGGCAAAGAATTCACAGTCTATAGTGACGCCTCCCATTCGGGATCGGTTTGTGTCTTGATGCAAGGTGAAAATGTAGTAGCATACACATCCCGGAAATTGAAGCCACATGAGCTCAATTACCCGACACATGACCTCGAGTTAGCTGCCATCGTCTTCGCACTCAAAATTTGGAGACACTACCTCTACGGTGAAAGATGCCACATGTTTATCGATCACAAAAGTCTGAAGTATCTCCTTACTTAGAAAGATATCAATTTAAAAATGAGATGGATAGAATTGTTGAAAGATTATGATCTAATCATTGACTATCATCCCGGGAAAGCCAATGTTGTTGCGGATGCTCTCAGTCGAAAACCGACCCTCGGTAAGCCATTCTAAGCCTTATGCTATTCGAATTACTCATCCTTGTTCCCAAAGGAGCCATTCGAACTCTACCTTGCCTGATAAGCAATGTTTCGAACTCCTTCTAGAAAAATAATCAACCATTCGAAATTTGTCTAGTCTTATAAGTAATCCATTTGAATTGTTTTCTCGTAGCTTCCTTGACTATCAATGCTCAATTCCGACTCTCTAAAGCTGGAAAATATTTGTCCGAACTTCAAGTTCAGTCTAGCCTAATCACAAGGATTAAAGAGCTTCAACAATTTGACTCAGAACTTCAGAAAATTGGTTCTAAGCTTGAGTCTAATTCCGACTTCTCCGTTAAGTCGAGCGGTGTCCTCTATTTCAAGGATAGACTTTGTATTCCTAACAACAAGGAATTACAAGAAGAGATACTAGAAGAAGCACATCAGAGTTCTTTCTCGATCCACCCTGGATCGGTTAAGATGTACAAGGATCTCAAGCCCTTGTATTATTGGCCCAGAATGAAAGTGGCTATCAACAATTTTGTGTCGAAGTGCCTAAAAGGTCAAAGAGATAAAGTCGAGCATCGAGTCCCTACCGGATTACTCAAACCTCTTGAATTGCCTCAATGGAAATGGGATCGAATAGCTATAGATTTCGTATCCCGTCTTTCTTGCTCCAGGAGAAAGTGTGACGTTATCTGGGTAATTGTCGATCGATTTACCAAATCTGCTCATTTCATCCTGGTTCGTATGAACTACAACTTGGAATCCTTGGCTGATCTGTACATTCGGGAAGTCATCTGTTTACACGGAGTCCGTACTTTAATTGCTCCAATCGAGACACCCGATTTACAGTTCGATTCTGGAGAACTCTACAACGAGCCCTCGGCACCAAGCTATATCTGAGCACAGCTTTCCATCCGCAAAGTGACGGACAATCTGAGCGAGTGATTCAAGTTCTTGAAGACATGCTTCAAGATTATATCATCGACTTCAAAAAGAACTGGGAAAAGTCACTACCATTGGTAGAATTCACATACAACAATAGCTTTCATTCTTTGATTCAAATGGCTCCTTTCGAAGCGTTGTATGGTAGAAGATGCCGAACACCCCTTTGTTGGTCTGAACTTGGTGATAATAAGGTGTTAGGACCTCAATTGCTTCGGGAAACTGAAGAACAAGTGCAAGTTATCCATTCTCGGTTGAAGCAAGCTTTCGATAGACAAAAGTCTTACGCTGATCAGAAACGTAGAGACATACAATACGATACCGGTGATAAGGTCTTTCTCAAAGTCTCTCTGTGGAAGAAAGTGTTTCGGTTCGGTAAAAGAGGGAAGCTCAGACCTCATTTCATAGGACCTTTCGAAAGTGATTGAAAGAATCGGTATGGTAGCTTATCGACTTGCACTCCCTAGCAAGTTCGATAAGAAACATAACACATTCCACATTTCAGTGCTTCGAAGATACCGATTCGATCCATCTCACATCTTAGAGCTGGAAGAAGTATAACTGAATCCCGATCTATCCTACGAGGAAGAAGCAATCCAAATCCTTGATAGAGAAATCAAACGACTCCGAAACAAGAACATATCTCTTGTAAAGGTTTTGTTGAGAAATCATAAGATCGAAGAAGCTACGTGGGAACCCGAGGATACGATGCGGAAGCAATATCCTCATCTGTTCAGTTCAGGTAAGAATTTGAGGATGAATTCTTTCTTTTTAAGGAGGGGAGAATTGTAACACCCTCAATCTTACCCCTAGAATTAATTAGATCAATTGGCTAAACAATTGATTCAAATTATACCTACTGAACTCTAATTCAACTAGTTAGGATTTAATTAGAAAGAATGAACAAATCAAAGGACCAAATTAAGAGGACTAAGCTAAATTAAATGATAAATAAAAGAATTGCATGCTAAATTTCCTATTACCTATGAGTGCCCTTGGCTAAATTTCCATTAAATCCGATGGACTTATTGCCATTACCCGCTGATCAAATTGTGAATAAAGATGGACTCAACAAAGCTGAATTTGTTAAGAAACTTCATCAACAAGTGCGGGACCAAGCAATATGAGCAGCAAGCAAACAAGGGTCGAAGGAGAGTTGTCTTTGAGCCGAGAAATTAGTTGTGGTTGCACAAGATAAAAGAAAAGTTTCCAGCCCAACAGAAATCTAAATTGATGCCTCGAGGAGATGGGCCATTTTAAGTAGTTAAGAGGATCAATGATAATGCTATCAACTAGACCTCCTAGGTGAGTTTAATGTTAGTGCAACCTTTAGTGTTGCTGATTTATCTTCTTTCGATGTATGTGACAATTTGGGGACAAATCACTTTAATGAGAGAGGGACTGATATGACCATCAAGAACAAGGACCCGGAGGAGTACCCAAGTGGCTCCATTACACGTGCACGGGCCAATGAGTTTCAATCAGCCATGGAAAGCTTGTTTACAACAAGCCATGAACGTGGGAAAGAAGAAATAAAAAGGGAGGAATACTTTACCTTGCTCATGCATGCATTTGCATGAGAATTTAAGTATTTCGTTACTTTCATTGCATTAATAAAGTGTTCTGGTCATTAAAGCATGCACTTCATTTATAGTTTTAGTTCATTTAGAGAAGTAGTTTAATTATGTATCATAAATCATTCATTAAACTACTTCATTTGTGCATTTAGTTAAATTCAATAAAGTTAGTTCTTTAATTAAACTAGTTCATTCATTTAACTAGTTCACTCAATTAACTAACTCTTTTAATTGTTTCATGCATCTATTATTTTAAGTTTGAATAAATCCTTTGTGTGTGTCTAGGTTCATGTGACACGTGGATTAAACAAGAGACTTTTCAGCTTCAGCTTGGAAACAAGTCATTGATGACCATCTTTACTCAGGCAAACAAGTCAATTGAAGGCAACTCAAGGCTGAATTCTTTTCATCTATTCATGGTTGTTCATCTTCTTAAAGTAACAAAGCATTTAAGATTCATAATTCAGCTATTCAAGGTTGAAATTATGAACCAATGAAGACCATTCACGTTCAAGAGAAGGGACATGCAATAATCAGCATTCAAACTATGCATTCAAGGCATTTATTTATCATCTTTTTGGACGAATTTAAGGCTAAATTCATCTCAATTTGAAGCAAAATTCATCCATCAAAAGGATAAGAAAGAAACATTTCATTTATTTTTATTCAATAGCATTTAGATGAGCATTCATCTCTCTTTTGTGTGACTTTTTATCTGGTAGCTAGCCACACTATAAATAGGCATCTTAGGTTCACTTGTAAGGACTTTTTTTGGAGAATATAAACCTTTGAAAGATTGCTTTCGTCTTGTTCTTGCGAGAACTCTGTTAGCTTCAAGTTGTACTTGTAGTCTTCTATCCATTTCATCTTACTATAGCGTTGGTTCCAAGCCCTCTTATAGCTTGTGGGTCACGTTCCACACTCCTCCACCTCTACTCCATCAAAGTATATTGCTGGTTCCTAGCTCGTTATAGCTAGCGGGTCACAATTCTCTATCCTTGGAACCATACAAATCCACGCCGCCTTTAGCATCTCCCATCACTCCTTCTTTCATTTACACCTTTCCACGACTATCATCCTCCATCCTTAGCCACCAAACTATCCAAATTACCTATCCAATTCCTTTCTTCATTGATTTTTATTATATTTCTATTCATCTCAGATGTATGTTTTATGATATCTCAGTGTTCAAAGCGTAGCAACAAATATTTCTTACTAGAATCACATTCAGGCACATCTATATGACTCGGGTCACATTACCGGGTTCATATCAATGTATGCTTGATCATATAGAAGATTAATGATTTAATGGATAGAAATCTTGAATGATAATTTAATGGATTTGGCCATGAGCCTATGAATGCAAAGAATGAGACAATAGTCTATAAATATGTATGACTAAACCCTTAATTGTGAAAAAGGTATTGGCACCTAGGTGTGCACTTCGAATGGAGCTAAGCTCATAAAATGAAAAGAAATATTGATTATTGTAAGCCTTGGTCTCGAGTCAGTCGTAGATATAGTTGGCATACCATAGAGTCCGTAGAGCTCGGTGTAGGGCTGGACTACGGTCCAGGAGCGGTCCCTAATGGGTGACAATAGGAGGGATGTGTATGTGGTCATTGGCTATAGTGGGAGGGATTGACCGGTACTACGCATACTACGTGTGTTACGGGAGACAATTGGATGGGGACTCGTGTATCTAGACTAGACTATCAATTCACGAGGCTATGTTATCAACCTTAACAATGAAATTTTGTTACTATGGGAAGTAGAAACTTAATTGCTAATGAAAGTGAAATTAAACTAAGAATGAGTATGTATTGATCTCATGTTATATCTATATATTTGTATAAGGTAGTTGGCATGACTTGTTTCATAACTTTAACTTGTTGAATTAATTATCAAAAGGTATGCTATGGTTCGATGGATATTAAATTACTGATGAATATGCTTGACTTTCGATTGAATAGTTGCCTTGATACTCTTAGTCCTTAAGCATGGAATTGTTAATTAGTGAAAGACTTATGAGCTTCATAGACACTTGTTTTGTTTTGTATATTTTAACTCCTCACTAAGCCATTTCTTAATATTGTCTGTTTCACTACATTTCAGGTAAAGAGTTTTGGGAACCCATCTTATCAAGGAGCTTGACCGAGACACAAAATAGCTAAGAGTATGTCTTGTACTTAGTAAGAACTCCTAGGATAGTGGCACTTTAGTGTGCCTGATCATATAATGATAATGTTTTGGGTTGTAATGTTAAGTATAAGGTGATTGTATGGTTCTTTTTGATGTCATGTTTAGATGTAATTAGTAATATAAAGTGGATGCTAGGTTGCAATAGAGAATTTCTTGGTTGATGAGCTTGCTTGATATAGTATGGTATTACATGGTTGAAATAGATTGATTGACATGTTATATTGTTAATTACTTGAATTTGATTCTACTCCTGAGTTAGGGTAGTCTATGTTACATGATTTATGGTTGTTGTTGTGATGTATATAGTTGACTTTAACGGTTGATAGGTATACTCGAATGAAACTTACATGTTATAAATATAGTGGAATACGTTTGTTAAGTACGAAAAAGGGTTAAAATCATGTATTGGATGAGATGCTTATGTAAGATATAAATATGGAACTTGATTTAGGGAATTGTTTGACATGCCTATGCTTGAGAATATTTTTCTTGGCCTAACGATGATTTTGATTGCATGTGATAATAAAATTACAAGAAGGAAAGCTTAACTTGTTCGACCTTATTGAATTTGATTATCATCGAAGGCTTGCTTGTTTCGTAAGAAAGATTCCTATGTGTTTAAAAATACATGTTAAACCATTAAATAGGATTGATTAGTTCTCCAATAAGCTGTACAATTGATTGATTTAGATTAGCATCATGCCCTTATGATATTTGCATAATAGATATCTTAGTAAACAAATTGAAATTCATGAAAATTGTGTCTTGTGAACTTGTAGTTAGTGCTCATGGATTTGTGATTTCCTATTTTCAAATTTGTAACAAATTAATTGACTTGTTAAGGATATCATGATCGAAACCCTTGCTTGTTGATGTAGTCTTCGATTGGTTATTGATTTCAAAGAAAGAGTTGTGTTTGCTCGAATGTTCATTTCAACCTTTAATTGGTATTGTTTAGTCTTCCTTAACATACTAGACTAGGTTGTCTTGTAAGCCTGATTGAGGATGTTGCACCTATCTTGCCCTCATCCTTTACACCCTGAACCATCCCATTCGACCTTTGATCTACTCTGTCCCTCCTTCCTATATTGCATCCTCTTTCATTGTCAATTGATCCCTTTTGTTTCCAATACACATCTCGCGTCCCTCTCATTGCAAACACAATCCTCAATTTCACTTACCATTAAGTCGTTCAATTCCCTGCAACACCTCTTCCTTCGTTCTCATATGTACAAATCCAAATCCCAAACCATGGCGTGTACGTTTTGCTGGCACAAAAACATCAACCACCTAACCATGACAATCAAAAACCTGCCACACCCCTTCCAATGGATTTGATCGGAAAGGTTATCCTCAAAGATCGTCTAACACTTGCGTCAGCTGCTCTGTTCCTTGGATATACAATATAATAGAAGGTAAGAATGTATGAACTTATCTCTCTTTTTCTCTCAATATTCTCTCAAACACCATTTTAAATTTCTTGGATTTCTTATCCAAATTGAATTCATTTTCTTTCTAAACCATTTCTAATCAATAGCCACACAAGTGATTTTGATTTCTCTCATCTTGTTCAATGGATTTCAAGTTGGAAGATTGGAGGAGCAATCTTGATTTTTAAGTTGCAATTTATTTGAGTAAACTTTGATTTTCTAATGATCTCCTAATTATTTTGTCTTGATTTTCTATCAATTCCATTGTCTTTTGATGTTAAAATGTATTTTAATGGATTGATTTAATTTGTAGATGCTAAAGAGTGAATTATTATTTGATAGATGAAATCTAAATGTTTTAATTGGGTTATGTGTTATTTTTGTGGGTTAGATATAATCTAATCTGAATTTTATGGAATTGGTTCCAAAATTAATCTAATTAGTTGAATTAGATTTAGATTTTTGATTGAGATATTTGATAGATGGTTGATTTGAGTTATTGTATCAAATATGAACATGTACCATAAGTGTTTGAAGAAATGCACGTAAGAGGGGAAAAAAAGAGTCGAATTGTCGCAAAACAGGAGCGTGAATAGCCTTGTGGAGGTTCTGAGTTTTGGTGATTTCTTGGGCTTAAGGACGTGGCTGTTGTTACCATTTAAATTGGTTTAAGATGATGATATTAATAATGAAATAAAGGAATTTAAAGCAATTTGTAAGGGATTAAGATGATGGTGGTCAGTACCGTGGAAAGGGGATAGATTGGTGTGATGATTTTGGTATTGTTATAGTACGGCTACCGTTGTTTTACCGTTCGTATATTGGAAATGTGTTTTAAATAAAGGGAAATTTGTTGTTTTGGTGATGGTCGTTCGTATGGGATTTGTGCATAGGGTTTATGGAGTGTTGACAGTAGCGTGAAGAATAGAGCAAATGGAAATTGGTCATTTCGTGAGTTGTTGTTCAAATAGTTATGGTTCGAATATTTACGAGTGTGTTATAATAAATTGTTTATTGTGGTGTGGTCCCCTGTATTTTCTTGTGGAAGATGGCAAGTGTTCGGACTATTTCCAATTAGGCGTAGAGGCGTTGTCCTTGAGATGTTGGCACCAAGACGATGGCAAGTTAGTGAGTGCAAATGTATTTTGGTACTGTAAACAAGTTTGAATTATGTCTTTGGGAGTTTAGTTAAAGCCTAGCAAGCTTAGCTACGCTCGGAAGTAAGTTTTCCCTATTTTTGTCTTTTGAATATCGATTTCATATGAGACTTGATTTACATGTTTTGGTTTAAAAACATGGATAGATTTGTCACCTACTGTTAATGCATGTTATGAGACTTGAGAATTGTTGAATATGATTCCATGATAATTGATTTATGATTTGAAAGAGTTTATAACTTGTTGAGAAAATGTTATGCATTGTTTATGCTTTTGAAATTGAATGAGAATTTGATTTATGTTTATGCATTGAAAGCAGTAGGGTAACATGATAAAAAGTGTATATTGGCAAAGTGATGAGACTTAATATTGTCGGATATAATTGGTCGACCAATAGGATGAGAAGTGCACTATAATATAGAAAATGCATACGTGAGATAAAATTCGCGCGTGAGACAAAATTCTTCGGTTACACAATAGGGGTAGATTCTATTGCGTTGCGAGTGATAGGGGTAGATTCTATCATCAATGAGCAATAGGGGTAGTGTCATCACGATCGAAGTGAGGTAATGGTGAGGGTAGATTTCACCATAAGACTTGATGGGTGTAGATTCCATCAAGGTGTCCGTATATCCGAACATTTATGGATAGGGGTACTACTATCCAAGGATGGCGGTAGTGTTTATGATGTTCAAGCAAGAGAGGCTTGTATTGAGATTTTGCATTATGGTTAAAGAATGAGATTTGTGATACATGTTTTATAAATGAGAAATGCTTTGGTTTGAGTAAGCATGAGACTTGAGAAAAGTGTTTTGATGCATATGGTTGTTATGCATGGTTCGTTTTGAAAATAAACGAGAAAGTGCTTATGTTTTGATCGAGCATGTTTTAGTAAATGTTTTGTAAATAAAAGGTTATTATGAAAGCATGATGCTTATGTTTCGAACGGGCATGGTTTATTAAAATAATTTAGAAATGGTGTGTTGACTTGCTCTATTATGGATTTCTAATATCGGTTTTTGTTTTAAAACTACATTGACATTTTATCTTTTGTTAGCACACTCATTAGGCAAGTTTGGTTCGTGGTCCGAGGCAAGGTGGATTCCAAGCAAACGAATTCAAAGGTATGATTACTATATTATTAATAATTTGCAATAAGGCAATGTGGTTAGAATATTGGGATGGATTGTTTATTTAGGAAATGTTAATTTGAATGATTTTATATTACGTTAGACGATGATTGTATGCGATGATCAATATGTTGGTTTTTATTTTAATGCTTTGTATAGTTGATTGTTATGACCAAACGATTATAATAGTTTAAGTAATGGTTATATTGATTACTTGTGTTCAATGAGTGCTTATGGTCATATGCTTTAATCCTTTAATTATTTTATAGCCTATGTTGAGGTCTTGATCATTTGATGCTTAATGAATAATGATGGATTTTGTTAGGAAGCATGCCTATAGATTACTTGTATAGACAACAATAGTGTTGATTAATTGGTATGTAGCTATTTGAGCCTATGTGTTTAACGGTGCTTTATTTTTAGAAACATGTTAATGTTGTATGTAAGTTTTTGAATAAGTTGTGTTGGAAGCATGTCATATTTTTTTTGGAAGATTAAAAGCATGTAAACCAGCAAAGGTGGATTTCCATCTAGTCCCAGTTACCATGGCAATTTTAGTCGCACTCAGTTGCCACGACAATTAAATGATTGTCGCGGAAATCAATTGCCATGACAATTATGATACATCCACAAGGTTTGGTGGAATTTGAGTTGATTGTGTTGAATTTTGATCCGCTACAAGTAAGCTCACCTTAAGTTAAATAAATGCATCTAGATAAGAATAAAAGAAAAAATGGGTTTTTAACGATTTTGTAACCCTCTTAGCCCAGCCTAGATGCTTGACCCGAACTACGAAGACTACATGGGGAAAACCAAAGTCAACCCGAAAGTCAACCATGATTAACGACCCTTTTTTATTTTTTAATCTTTCTAGATGCACATTAAGCCTATGTGATCACTCAAGAATCATGGAAGAGAAAGGCAAAGCGATCAGAAATCATTTAGGGACTCAATTGCATAAATTACACGTTTAGGGACCAAAATGTATTTTTTAGAAATTATAAAGACTTTGCAGGTTTTAGGTTTACCAAGATGTGAATAGTCATGTTACATACTCCTCTGTCAGATTTCAGCTTAAAAAGAAATCCCAAGCTCAAGATATTGCATCCACAACATTCATGACTAAAATGTAAATCATAGAAACTTACAACAATTCAAAATCAAACACCAATAGTCATCCGTTTCGGAACACCAATCCCTCGTACCGAAACATCGTACCGAAACGGTCAACACCGTTTCGGTACTCGGGTGTGTTCCGAGATCGGTATCAAAACATGCCTCACTAGTAGCCAAATTTTTTCGAAACAACTTCAACCATTCGGAAACACTATGGTCATTACAGGCCCTCGTTTCGAAACAGTTGAAGGTGTTTCGATACACTTTGCCCAGTGAAAGCAAAAATTGATGGTTTTTCACCTTTTAAATCATTAAAACATGCTTCAAAGAGCATCAAATCATAATAACAACTCATTTTGATACTAAGGAACATACTTATGACCCTTAAGCTAGAGCATGGCATCAAACACGAAAACATGCAATCTAGAGGCATGCTACCTAGTCACAAATTCAAATATAGAGCTCAAACCTCCAAACAAACCAATAAAACCATTTGCAACCCTTAAAAGCCATCACAAACATGCCACAAACATAGGGATTTCAAAACACATCTCCCAAATATAACCTTGAAGTCTCATTGCCAATATCAAAACTAAAGTGTATAAAAACATCACCATACATGAGCTTTGCACTTCCTTGGATGTTCTTAACCTTCTTGCTGCCCAAAAACACCTCAATTATCTGCATTATTGGTAAAATGAGTGTAAGCACATTTGCTTAGTGAGGCATGCACTAAAGAAAACCAACACAATAATGCATTCTTTAAAACACTTTCTCAAAAAGCTTTTTCTAGAACATGCTCATTCTATCTCATGCTTGAAAACCATTTCAAAGCAAAACCTCATTAACAACACATGTACCTCAATTCTATCTCATGCATTTAAACCAATGCAAATCTCATGGCCAAGCCATACTCATGCTTGTGAAAACCTATGCATATCTCATAGCATAAATCATCTCAACAATAGGTACATGTGAATCAAAAACATTTTCATATATTATATTGGCATTTCACATCTCATTATTACTCGGATAAGCGGACAACATTCTCAAACCACTAGACGCTTTCGGTGGAATCTCACATCACCGTACTCACTTGTCTAGTAACATAATTTCTAGTAGAATCTCACATCATCGTACTCACATGGCGGAATCTCTCATCGCCACAAAGCTTGGATATTTCACCAAGTCCTACCCGATGGGATGCCCATCATCGGTTTCTCCCTTTGGATTAAACCAAAGAGCACGTACGAATTTTTAGTTTATAGTTCACTCTCATCCTATTGATCGATCAATTATATCCGGTAAGTATCTCATCTTCAATGCCAATATATTATGTCAAAACATAATCTCACCTACTGTTTTTCATGCAACATTTCTCAATTCTTTCTCATCTCATTTCAAAACCATAACATTTGCCATGCTTTAAAATAAAAGCTCAAAACTCATCAATGCAACATGTTATTTCATGAAATCATTTCAAGCATCATCTCATGCTACAAATCATGCATAAAAATAGTAGGAATTTATCTACCTCAAACCATGAGCATGTAAAAGCATTTTAGGGGCAACCACCACATATAAGAGAGCAATCTAGCCAATACTTACTTCTGGACTTAGGAAAGTGTTTCAAACCTTTCCTAAATCCCCAAACCTTGTTTCTTTGTCCCTCAAGGACTTATAAAACCATTCGCACTCACCAATTATGTTTCGCTTGCTCGCTGAAATGCTATCTAAGCTCCCGGATCAACACCAAAGGCGTCCGAAGAAGTCTCCCTTGTTTATAACACATAAGAGCAGAGGATTAATGCATCATCATGCATTGAAATCATCAGCCACACACCTAAACTCGCTGCTCTACTCAAAAACCTCATATCGTCTACCAAACACAACCGAAATTATCTCCAAACCTTTCCAAAACAAATCCCAGCCAAGATCCATCACTTCTAATCATTTCTAAACATCAACCAACATCAAAAATCACCACAAACTCGTCATTATACCTCCAGCTATCACAGAACACCAAAACCAACACAAAAACCATCATTCTAGCATAAAAAACTTTGGACTCCAAGCCTACTCGGGATTTGTTTGATAAAACCTCATTTATAACATCAGTTAACATCCAAAACACATTAGAAAACAACATCAAAATAGAGCCTAACCATCAACCACGAAAATAATCAAGATCTCTCCAAAAACCTTGAGTTTTAATACTATTTCTTGTTTCTAACATTAAAGCAACTCAAAAATCATTAACAAAGTATTGATAACTTGGGAATTTCGGTAAAGAACTGATCATTAGAGGAGAATGACGAAGCTTACCTCTAATGGTTGATTTCTCCTTGAATTGGCAAGTTTTCTTGAAAATCCAATGTGAAAACAAGAGGATTTGATGAGGAAAAGATTAGGAATCAAAAGGAATGAAAATCAAAAGATAATTGATGGATGAAATGTGTTTGGCTGAAAATAAATTGAGAGAAAATGAAATGAGAGAAAATTGATGAAAGGTAGTTATGAAAAATTAGAGATAGTTTTCCTTTTACTTAATCTTTATTTCCTTTAATTAAAACATTATTAAAATCACCCAAAATAAGAATAAATCTGAGTAAAAACATTTTGGTAAAATTAGCTCCTTAAAGATTCAAAGTTTCAATCCTTTACAAAACAGTCACTATTTAACGTTTGCAAAAACTGCGATTTGGTCACTACACTAAAATGTAGTATTTCCAAATCTTATTTTGTAAAATTGATTTCACCATAAGCATTCATATAATAAATGAGGATTTTTAGATATTTTACATATTTTTGAAAGCATCCCGAACTAGGTGTTCCCTAAATCTCCCTTTAAGATTCGAACCGTTCTCGACCGGTCCGATTCGAACTCTAAAACATCTAGGCCCAAATTTGGGGCGTTACAGATGTAAACCTCCACAGATTTTCATCAGTAAAGACAATGTAGCTCACTCGGTTCAATCTGGCAACTAGACCATGTCAAGGGGATTACAAAACTGCTCGAGGATATGGAAAACAGTAGCTAATGGTGATGAGGGAGCAGTAACCATTGATGGTAAAGCTGTATTTTGATGAGGAGGACATGAGCTAATAGTACTATTTATTTTAGTAGAAAATGAGGTAACAATACTATTTGTTTTAGATGTTGAATCAAAAGGAAAGACACTTTCATCAAAGCAAACATGTCTAGATACATAAATTCTACCATTAGAATCAATACACCTATAACCATTGTGCATAGAATAATAACCTAGAAAAGTTCATGCAGAAGATTTAAATTGCAATTTATTTTTTTAAAAGTACGAGATTTGGATAACAAACACATCCAACCACTCTAAAAAAACAATAATCGGGTAGCTTTAGAAACAGTTTTTGGTATGGTGACAACCCATCAAAAGATTTTTAGGGTAACCTATTTATAAGGAAAATGGCACTAGCAAATGCATCATCCAGAAAGTGAGAGGCATTGAAGCCTGAGCAAGCATGGAAAGACCTACCTCAACTATTTGGCTATTTTTCCTCTCAACAATGCCATTCTGCTTTGATGTGTGTGGTCATGAGACTCTCTGGACAATTCCCTAAGCTTTAAGATATCCTTGAAGGGCAACAAACTCTCTTCTACTATCACTCTGAAACATTTTGAGTTTGTGACCCAAATTTTTTTCAACCATCCTGTGAAACTGAATGAAAACATATTGTACATCATATGTGTTCTTCAAGAAATACAACCATATATATCTTATAAAGGCATCTGCAAAAGCAATATAATATCTAAACTCATTCAAAAATAAAGGGGAAGAACCCCACACATAAGCAGTTATGAGTTCTAAAGGATGAGTATAACTAGTGACAGATTTAACAAAGGAAGTTTATGTGATTTTCAATACTGACAAGCTTTGCAAAGAACATGATCTTTATTATGAAAAAATGAAATATTATATTGACCAAGAACATTAAAAAGGGTATCCTTGGCAGGATGCCCTAACCTTCTATGTCATACATCAAGGCTAACATTATTACTAATCACAGTGTTACAAGTTCCTTGACCCTTATTTACTAAACTACTTCACATCCGCTACCACTCCGAACCTGAGAAGGAATATCCTTCAAGTGATACAAACCATTCTTTTCGTAACCAGTCATTACCACCTGTTTTATTTTGAGATCCTTGACTTGGCCTATCTTTCGATAAAACTGAAGAAGAACTTGATTTTCCTGTGTGAACTTAGACACAAATAAAATAATTTTAGTGATGTTCGGCACATATATCATATTTCTTAAATGAAGATTTCTATTACTATGAAGAAAGGATGATTGACCAACATATTGTATGGGAATACTATGCCATTACCCACTTTGACTGTACCTATACTAGGATATTGTTGAGTGTGTAAAAGTTCTATAGTTTACCCCCTATTTAACCCTTATTTCTGTTGCATTCAAGCATAATTCATTGCATTTAGGATATATTTCATATATACATCACAATTATATAAAATGGCACAGTTGCTACTGATTTTGGTTACTTTTGCAGGTATCTGTTGTACTAGACTCAGGGCAGTGGAGAAGCAGAGCTGGAACACAGGACTGAAGTCGAGAAGGACGACGCTGCTGTGGCAGCCAAGGACGACAGCAACGGTGAAGGAAAAAAGTGAACTGGAGCTCGACAGGAAGAGGAAATTAAGTCGGTCTGTCGTGGGTCAATCCTATATTTTTCTGAGCCCTAGATCAAAATGAATGCCAAGCCAAAAGTTCAAGGAAGAAACTCAAAGCAAGAAAAGAGGACGAATTAAAGACATCTACTCTGAAGATTTAGTCTTTAATAGAGTTGTACTTTAATTTAAACTCGTATTGTTGCCATATTAGAAAACTTGAACCCAAGGCCTATATAAAGGCATGTAATTCGACCTAGGGAAGGGCATCTTATTCTCTATCCGTCTTCCCCTAAACCCTAGTCGTTTTCCCCCTTCTCATCATGTTCTAAACTCCCCCTAGGGCTAAGGGTTGATTCTGTAAAGTAGTTTCAAGGATTGTACTATTTTAGGATTTTTTTCTGTTCAATAAAATAGACTTCAAGTTTGCTTATTCTAGTTTCAAAATCTTGCAAGAGTATCGGGAGAGCATTGTGAGATTATACATTTACTTAATATCGGGAGAGTTAAGTATACGAAAGGAATAAGTGCAGGTTCTTCAGTTTATGGTTGAACTATCTCGGACCTAGGGATAGGGCGAGGTTAAGTGGCTAAGGAAGAATTCAACAACATCGGTGTTCATCCTCCGATTCACGCCGTGAGGTATCATCTAAGACGTGTTCATCGACAGACTTGGACCTAGTGATATGACAAGACACAACAAGGATTCTTGCCAAGCTTGAAGTTCATAGTTGTGTGTTCGCTGCCGCGACAACAACAAACCGCTACCGTCGCAGGTGCTGCCGCGACAGAAGCTACGAAAGAACAGAGAGTTCTAGACAGTGCAACACTTGTACTACTGAGAAAATCAATACCGGCCTATTTCTTTACTCTGAATATTTTAATTCTTCTATCTTCAGTATTTATTCCTCTACAAACAATTGAACTCTCTTCTCTCTCTTTTGTGCAACAATACAAGGATAGAGCTATTTCCAGTCCCTGTGGATTCGACATCCGATACTTCATGTATCACTTTACTACTTGTGTCGTGTACACTTGCACTCTATTGCGATAGACTCTTATACACGCAACAAGTTTTTGTCGTCGTTGCCAGGGACTAGCAACATATCTTTACCCTTACTTTTACAGCACATCTTCTTTTTATTTTTTATGTTTTTATTGGTATCATCTACCCTGTGCTTTTCACAAGGTTTCTTGTTTTCTTATGCACAGATCTAGACGAGGCAAAGAACCTGAGAATCCAGGGTAGAAGATAACTAGGGTGCTCTTGGAGATCAACCCCAGGATGCCCGAAACGGAAGGCCTACTGCCGAGGCCGCACGCTGATCTTGTCGTGATTACATGATCAATGATCATGTAGAATTGGAGACCACCCTGCCAAACGTGGAAGCTGAAAAATTTCAAGATGAAACCTGTGATGTTCAACATGATTAATTCTGCTGGCCAATTTAGTGGTGCTGCTACAGAGGATGCTAGGGAACATCTGAAAACGTTCCAAGAAATCTGTGGTTCGTTTAGACTACCAGGAGTAAATCTGGAGATAACGAGGCTTCAGTTATTTCCTCATTCATTGAGGGACAGATCGAAAACTTGGTGGAACAAACTAACGTCGGGTTCAATACGAACTTGGACAGATCTAACTCGTGAATTTTTATCTCGTTTTAATCCTTCCCATTTATCTGAGCGATTATGTAACGAAATTGCTACTTTTCAACAGGAAGATGACGAGCCAATGCACGAGGCATGGGACATGTTTACTACTATTTTGAGGAATTTCCCAATGCACCGATTCCCTGTTTGGAATCAAGTCATCAAATTCTACAATGCTACCAACCTACAAACTCATATGAGAATCGATTCAGCAGCCAATGGATTGCTGTTCGACAAGGACCCAGACGAAGCCATGGTAGTATTGAAAAATCTAGCCAAGAATGAAGAGCAATTACCCACATCGAGGAGAGGTAAACGAGTGCTAGCTGTGAAGGATTACGAAGCTGATAATTCTCTAAAGACACAAGTTGCGTATCTCACAAAGGTAGTAGAAAACTTGCTGAAGAAAGATTCACAACCGGTCTACGCTGCAAAAGAGGTATGTGGAACTTGCAGTGGGAATCATAGTTCAGAAGACTGCCCTCTACAACTAGAGGAAGGGATGTATGTTGGAAAATATAACAAGCAAAACTACAATTCCAACAATTACAATCCCAACTGGAGGAAAGACCCCAAGTTCTCCTGGAGCAACCCAAACAACGCATTGAATCCTCAAGTGCAGAACACTCAAAATCAAGGGGCACCTAGACTCCTGACACAGCAGCAACCGCAACAGCAGTCGCAACAGCCGCCGGCAGCCACACCTAGTATACTGGAGAAGACCTTGGCCACATTTATGTCACATACAAGAACTTACATATCAAACATGGATCACTTCGTCAAGAAGACTGAGTCATTCATGGATAAAATAGAGATGTGAATGACTAACCATGAAGCTACTCTGAAATCACTGGAGACACAGATGGGTCAGGTTTCCCAACATATTAAGCCAAGGCAGAACGGAGGATTCCCCAGTGATACTGAGGTCGCTAGACAACCCACACATGAGCAGTGCAAAGCTATCACAACTAGGTGTGGGAAGCAATTACTAGGGACGAAGAAGAAAGCTGAATCAGTTAAGGAACCATCCCTAGAATCGACTGCCGTGAACGCTGCCCCGGTAGACGATAAACAGCCTGCTGCCGCCACACCTTTCACGACAACAGAAAGGACAGAGGGAAGGAAGAAGAACCTAAGCCTCCTCAAATCCGAATACCATGGGAAGGACGAATTGAAGATTATCGTCCTCCACCTCTTTTTCCACAGCGGCTACAGAAGCAGAAATATGAGTACCAGCTCAAAAAGATCTATGATATTTTTAAGCAGGTTCACATCAATATTCCGCTGTTAGACGCAATCAAGGAGATGCCCGGTTATGCCAAGTTTCTCAAGGATGCTATGTTGAAGAAATCTAAACTTGGGGAATTTGAGACTGTTAAAATGACAGAAGGATGCATGACTATTCTGCACAGGCATCCACCCTAGAAAAAGAAGGATCCTGGGAGTTTCATTATACCGTGCATAATTGGTGATAAATTCGTGGGTAAGGCACGTTGTGATCTAGGTGCCAGTATTAATTTAATGCCAAAATCTGTATTTCAGAAATTAGGTATTGGACGAGCACGACCCACAACAGTTATGTTGCAGCTGGCACACCACTCTTACGTGCAACCAGAATGGAAGATTGCAGATATCTTGGAAAGAGTGGATAAGTTTATTTTTCCTGCTAAGTTTCTTGTTTTAGATTGTGAAGCATATGAGAATGCACCAATCATCCTGGGGCGACCCTTCTTAGCCACAGGCAGATCACTGATTGATGTAGAAAAGGGAGAACTTACAATGAGAGTGAATGATCAAGAGATCAAGCTAAATGCTCTCCAGGAAATTAAGCATGTTGATGCAGAAGAAGAATGCAAGGCTATCACTGAAGTAATCCTTGACCAACCCTGCATTAGGTCGAGCTGCCATGACATCAAGTTTGGTCACTGTCACAGCAGCCATCTGGAAGACTGTCACGGCAGCGACGAAGACAGTAGCTCCTCAGATTCTGACATATCTGACACTGAAGGTCATGAGGAGGTAAACTGGATAGGCAATTGTCCAGGTAAGTTTTTCGAGCCCTTAAACTATACCTCCAATCAACACATCATCCAAAAGCCCTCAACTGTAGAACAACATGTTATAGACCTTAAGCCCCTACCAGGGCACCTCAAATATGTTTTTCTTGGATTAAATGATATGTTGCTCGTAATCATCTCTTCCAAGTTGATGCAGGAACAGGAACAACAGCTGATAGGGATGTTGCAGCAGCACAAAAAGGTTATTGGATGGATGATAGCTGATATCCAAGGTATTAGTCCGGCACTATGCATGCACAAAATTCTCTTAGAGGATGATCATAAGCCGACCATTGATGTCCATAGACGCTTGAATGACGTTATGCGAGAAGTGGTTCGAATAGAAATTATCAAATGGCTAGACGTCAGGATAATTTATGCCCTCTCGGATAGTAAGTGGGTGAGCCCGGCGTAATGGGTTCCTAAGAAGGGAGGAATAACTGTGGTGACCAATGAAGAAAACCAATTAATCCCAACCAAGACTGTGACCGGTTGGAGGGTTTGTATGGACTACGGAAGCTTAACAAAGCTACCCGGATGGTTACTCAGGTTATAACCAAATAGCCATCGCACTGGAGGATCAAGAGAAAACGACTTTCACTTGCCCATACGGTACTTACGCTTTTTGGAGAATGCCATTTGGACTCTGCAATGCACCAGCAACCCTTCTAGAGGTGTATGATGGCGATATTCTCTGACATGGTGGAGGATTTCCTAGAGATATTTATGGACGATTTTTCTGTCTTTGGAGACAATTTTGCAAGCTACTTAGGTAACCTACAGAAGGTGCTCGAAAGATGCAAAAAAGCGAACTTGGTATTAAACTGGGAGAAATGTCACATCATGGTGGATGAGGGGATAGTCCTAGGGCACAAGGTAAGCTACTGCGGCATGGAAGTCGACAGATCCAATATAGAGGTGATTGAAAAGCTGCCGCC
This sequence comes from Hibiscus tridactylites, assembly GCA_958450335.1. Taxonomy (NCBI): domain Eukaryota; kingdom Viridiplantae; phylum Streptophyta; class Magnoliopsida; order Malvales; family Malvaceae; genus Hibiscus; species Hibiscus tridactylites. The sequence goes on along the minus strand of OY288283.1, from coordinate 41,123,517 downwards.
ACCCACCACCGTCAAGGGAATTCGGAGTTTCTTAGGGCATGCTGGGTTTTATCGAAGGTTTATAGCAAATTTTTTCGAAGATCACCAAGCCTTTATGCCACTTTCTGGAGTAGAATCGTCCCTTTGACTTCAATACTGAATGTACTGAGGCATTCATAATCCTGAAAGAGAAGCTGGTAACAGCTCCAATCGTACAGCCACCGGACTGGAGTTTGCCATTCGAAATTATGTGTGATGCCAGTGATTACGCTGTAGGGGCAGCACTTGGGTAGAGGAAGGACAAGCTATTCCACGTAATTTACTACGCTAGCAAAACACTCAACGATGCCAAAGTGAATTACACTACAGCAGAAAAGGAACTTGTAATGCCCCGGTTTTGGGCTTAGAAGTTTAGGCGTTGACCGGTTCGGTCAAAGTGCTGTTCGAATCTAAAAAGGTGAAATTAGGAAAGCCTAGTTCGGGTTGCATTAAAAATATGGAAAAATGTTCTAAAATCATCTTTTAATATATATAAGTGAACTGTGAAATCAATTTTACAAAATGAGGTTTGGAAGGGTGACATTTTGGCTAGTGACCAAAATGTAATTTTTGAAAGTTGCGTGACTGTTTTAGAAAGGATTGAAACTTTGAATCTTTAAGGAGCTATTTACCCAAAGGGAGTTTCTCCAGATTTTTCTAAGATATTTTAATGTTTAATTCTGATTTTAAAGCTAAAGAAAAGTGGAGGGAAATCATTTTGGCTATTTTGCAACTAACTTTCCATATTTTCCAATTTTCCTTTTCTCTCATTTTCTCTCAACCCAAACACTTTCTCTCCAGAGATTTCTTTCTGATTTTGTCACCTAAATCTTCCTTTTCAATTCTCTTTTGATTCCTAATCATCACATCAACAAAACCTCACCATTTGCAAGTTGTTTCTTCAAGCTTTTTGGTTCCAAAAGAGGAGAAACTCAAGTTTGGAGGTAAGAACGTCCTTCTCCTCTAAACTATCAGTTCTTTACTGAAATTCCTAAGTTCTCAATCCTTAATTGATGTTTTATAAATGGCTTTTGAGTTATGAAATGGATCTTGGCTTAAAATGCAAGATTTGGTGATTTTTGATAGATTTTCGTTTGATCTGTTAAAGCTGTGATTTGAAGTGTGTTTTTGATGATAAATGAATGTTAATTTGATAAGGAATTGAGTTTTGATTAATGCAATCCCGGATAGGTTGAATTTCCTAAGTTTAGCTTGTGATTCTTGGTTGTTTTTGAGGTGATCTTGTGGATCTGATGTTGCTGGAGGTATAAGGATGTTATTAGGTTCTTTTTAGATGTTAAATGATGTTAGAGGATGTTTGGTTTTGATGGTTTATGGCTGGGCTTTGTTGAGAAGTGGTTTGGATGCATTTTCGGTTGTGTTTGCTGGCCGAAAATGGAGTGTGGATGAGAGCAGCGAGTTTAGGTGCTTTCATTGAAGCTATTAATTCAGGATGATGCATTAATCCTCTACTTTGATGTGTTTAAAACAGGGGAGTCATCTTTGGATCCAAATGTTGGTGATCCGGAAGCTTGAATTGGTGCTTCGGCAAGAGGCGAGGTGGAATCGGTGAGTGAAAATGGGTTTTCAGCTTTGAAACCAATGTCTTGGGAGCTTAGTTTAAGTCTAAACAACTTTACTAAGCTCGAGTGTAAGTTTTCGGAAAAACTCTCTAGTGGTGGCCATGATTTGGTTGTTATGCAATGTGGTTTATTGCATGTTTTAAATTCTGTTTTGAAAGCATGATTTAGCATGGTTATTGCTGATTTTGTAAGCCATATGTTGAAGGAAGCTCAAGGTAAGAGTTCCTTGTTTTTGAACATTGATTAAATGTGGTTTGATGCTTTAAAATGCATGATGAATATGGCTTGGTTAAATGCTTTAAAACAGTGGATTACTTGATGATAATGATGTATATTGGCAAGTGATGTTTTGAAAAAGGTTAAGGTCACTAAGGTGGTTAAAAGTCCTTGAGTGAGCCTTGTGGATTCTAAGAACTTCATGGTGGTTAAAAGTCCATGATGATTCTTGTTAAGGTCACTAAGGTGGTTAAAAGTCCTTGAGTGAGCCTTGTTACTTAAGAACATCAAGGTGGTTAAAAGTCCTTGGATGGTTCTTGTTAAGGACACAAAGGTGGTTAAAAGTCCTTGTGTGGTCCTTGCCATGGTGTTTAAAAGTCCATGGGCCAAGGTGTTTAAAAGTCCTTGGGGCCAAGGTGTTTAAAAGTCCTTGGGAAGAACACAAAGGTGGTTAAAAGTCCTTGTGTGGTTCTTGTGAATTATAAGATCACAATGGTGTTTAAAAGTCCATGTGTGAGTCTTATGTTGATCTTGTTTTTAAAAGATGGAACTTATCACTTGTGGCCAATATGACATGTATTGATATGGAAGCATGTAATGCTTGTTTAAATTGCTTTGAGCATGAGTAAATGATGATTTGAAGTATGATTTATAAAGTGTTTTATAAATGCATTATTGAATGGTTTTAATGAGCATTCCTCACTAAGCTTTTGCTTACGCTCTCTTTCGTTTTCTTAAACCAATAATGCAGATCATTAAGGTACTTAAGGGCAGCAAGGAAGGCAAGCAAACAAGTGGGATTTAAGCTCAAGTATGGAAAGGTTTTCTTGTACTCCTTTAGCTTTTGGCATTTGGCAATGGGGGACCTATGTGAATATTTTGGGAGATGTTTTGAACTCCCTAAGTATGTTTAATGTTGTTGATGGTGCTGGTTTTTGTAATTTGTCAATACATGTTTGATTTGGAGGTTTATGCTTGAATGGTTAGCTTGTGTAGGAGGCATGCTACTAGAATTGGGGCTATTCATATATGATGATAATATGTTGATTGGTTGATGCAAACATGTCTCTTATATGTTGTATGAGTTGCTGGTAAAGTTTGGTAGCTTTTGGAGCATGATTGGATGATCAATTGTTTGTTTAAGCATGCATTTTGCTGCATTCTGTGCAGGGTGTTTCGGAACAGTGGCTACCGTTTCGGAACGGGTGCATTGAATCAGCCCAGGCGTCCGAAACGGGAGACACCGTTCCGAAACGGAAAGGCCACTGCCAGCCCTCGTTTCGGTACGCGTTGCGGAACGGCCCCGCGTTTCGAAACGGGCTCTCCCTGTTTCGGAACACGTGACCGTTGGGGGCTGACATTGGTAGTTAAATGTTTTGGAAAGTTTGCATTTTGGTCCTGAATCTTGTTTGTGCAATTGTATGAGTTTGGAATGTCCGTTTGAGCTGAAATTTGACAGAGAAGCATGAAACTTGACTAATTACAAGTTGGTAACTTTAATTTGGGTTAAGACCTCATAATTTACAGAATTTACAATTTGGTCCCTAAAGTTGTAAATTGTTCAATTGGGTCCCTGTTTGATCTCTGATGTTTATGATCTTTGAGTATGTTGTTTGAATGATCATAACTAGGGTTAATGTGCATCTAGACAAGTTTAAAAAGAAAAAAAGGGTCGTTAATCAAGGTTGACTTTCGGGTTGACTTTAGTTTTCCCCGTGTGACTTTCTTAATTCGGGTCAACCGTCTAGGCCGGGTTAAGGGGGTTACATTTGGTGGTATCAGAGCTGAGTTATCGAGTAATTGGGATTGAATGTGTGCATGATTGAAGTATGTATGCTATGTATGCTTGATTGATTGAAAGCATGTTCAGTGGTTTTTGAATTTGATGCAATTGAGTTGTATGCTGTGGTGAAGCATGTTGTGGGTACCCATTGCCAAATCAAAGATAAGTAATGATGTTGATTTTAAGTGAAATTGAGCTTGAGTACTTGGATTGCTTACCTTGCTGGACCTGACTTTGTTTATTTGCATTGTGATTGCATGGTTAAAGTATGGCACCACGTAGAGAGTTGAGAAGTAATGTGCGAGCTACGGCTCCTAATGAGAATGAGAATGAGGAAAATGCGGGTAGTGCGGTGTTACCTCCTCCTCCACCTGGCGGTGGTGGTGCTGAGGGAGAAAGAGCTGAAGCTGCAGCTGGTGCTGGAGCTGCTGGACCTGAGGTTGGTCAGGGGCAAGCTATGCCTGACATGACGATGTTGGTGCAAGCTATTGCTGGTGCTTTTCGAGCGGCAGTAGCTGGAGCTCATGGAGCTGGGAATCAGGGAGATGCTGGTGTTAGACTACCTTTGGAGCGTTTGCGCAGTCTTGGTGGGACTGAGTTCAGGGGTATGTCTGCTGAAGGTTCTGAATCTTGGATGGAGAGTACCAAGAGGATCTTGGGTCAGATGAGTTGCACTGATGTGCAAAAGCTGGGTTGTGTTGTATCCTTGCTACAGGATGATGCATATACGTGGTGGACGACCACTATTGCTGGGATGGCTGAGGCTGACATAACTTGGACATTCTTTCAGAATGTTTTCAAGAGGAGGTATCTTGGTGTGAGGTACCTGGATGAAAAGAAGCGTGAGTTCATGTCTCTTACCCAGGGGAGCATGACTGTGGCTGAGTATGAGGTGCAGTTTGTTAGACTCCGTCAGTATGCACCTGAGCTGGTACCTCATGAGCGGGCGAGGTGCGAAAGATTTCGTTATGGTTTAGTGACGGATGTGAAGATGTATGTGCTGGCCACCGAGTATGATGATTTTGATGTGTTGGTGGGCCGAGCTAAGGATATTGAGATGAACTTGGGTTTATCTGCTAGAGGTGCTGGAGCAAGTGCTGGAAAGCGAGCTGCTGAGTATAGTTCCGGTGGTGGACGGAACAAGAGGGGACGTGATCAGAAGTATCAGTCCTCAGCTAAGAGAGGTGGTGGTGCACCTGCTCGGGGAGGCAATGCTAGAGCTGATCCGAGTGCTTGTTGGATTTGTGGATCACGTGGTCACATGAAGCGTGACTGTCCTCGTGCTGTGAGGGAGGTGCAAGCTCCTGTTGCGGCAGCTGGTAATGGATGCTGGAATTGTGGTTCTGTGGACCACTTGAGGCGTGATTGTCCTATGTTGGCTGGTGGCCAAGTGCGTGCTCCTGTTGTTGCTGCACCGCAGAGAGGTCGTGGGCGCGGCCGTGGTAATTTCCAGCGAAGAGAGGAAGGTGGTCGTGGAGTGGCCCATGTTGTGGCTATTCAGCCTGAAGGTGGAGGTCAAGCGAGGGTGTATGCTCAGAGGGAGGGGAGGAATGACGCGGATGTGATTGCAGGTACCATTACTTTGCAATCCTTGTCATTACTTTCCTTGATAGATTCTGGATCTACGCATTCATATATTTTGCGTGAGCATGCTGAATTGCTTGGTTTGCCTGTTGAGTTTTTGGATGTTGGTGTTCGTGTCACTAGTTCTTTTGGTGAGACTGTTGTGACTCGAAGGTTGTATAGAAGGTGTCCTTTGGTTGTTCAAGAACATGTTCTTCATGTTGACCTTATGGAGTTGCCTTTCTATGGTTTTGATGTAATCCTTGGTATGGATTGGCTTGCTGAGCATCGTGCTGTTGTGGATTGTGAAACTAAGCGAGTTTCGCTGAAGCTTGGGGATGATTATGAAGTTGTTGTGGTTGGTGAGAATGTGAAGTTTCTTGCTAATGTGGTGTCTACCTTGGAGGCGAGTAGGATGCTGAGGCAAGGCTGTGAAGCTTACCTAGCTTTTGTGATGAATCCTAGCTCTAAGGAGTTAAGGGTGCAAGATATCAGAGTTGTGAAGGAGTTTCCTGGAGTGTTTCCTGAGGAGTTGCCTGGTTTACCTCCTAATCGCGAGGTGGAGTTTGGAATTGAGTTGTATGAGAATACAACTCCTGTGTCCATTACTCCCTATAGAATGGCACCTAAGGAGCTGAAGGAGCTGAAGACGCAGTTGCAAGAGCTGCTTGATCGTGGTTTCATTCGGCCAAGTGTGTCGCCTTGGGGAGCACCGGTCTTGTTTGTGAAGAAGAAGGATGGCACTATGAGAACGTGCATTGATTATCGTCAGCTGAACAAGTTGACTATCAAGAATCGGTATCCTTTGCCGAGAATTGATGATCTCTTTGATCAATTTCGGGGAGCAGCTGTGTTCTCTAAGATTGACTTGAGGTCAGGGTATTATCAGTTGAAGGTGAAGGATGTGGATGTGCCTAAGACAGCTTTCAGGACAAGGTATGGGCATTATGAGTTCCTTGTGATGCCGTTTGGTTTGACAAATGCTCATGCTGCTTTCATGGACATGATGAATCGTGTGTTTCATGAATACCTGGACAAGTTCGTTGTGGTATTCATTGATGATATCCTCGTGTACTCGCGTACTGAGGAGGAGCATGAAGAGCATTTGAGGATTGTGCTGCAAGCTTTATTGGAGAATCAGCTTTATGCTAAGTTGAGCAAGTGTGAGTTCTGGCTTAAGGAGGTGGTGTTTCTTGGGCATGTAGTTTCTGCTGAGGGGATTCGTGTTGATCCTCAGAAGATTGAGGCGGTGATGAATTGGAAGGTTCCTAAGTCTGTTCATGAGGTCCGTAGTTTCCTTGGTTTGGCGGGATACTACCGGAGGTTTGTGGATGGGTTTTCTAAGATTGCTGCACCTTTGACAAAGTTGTTGCAAAAGGATGTTAAGTATGAGTGGACAGAAGCGAGACAGCAGGCTTTTGAGAAGCTTAAGGTGGCTTTGACGCAAGCTCCTATCTTGGTTCAGCCTGAATCAGGGAAAGAGTTTGTGGTCTATAGTGATGCGTCCTATGTTGGTTTGGGATGTGTGCTGATGCAAGAGGGTAAGGTTGTGGCTTATGCGTCGCGGCAGTTGAAGGTGCATGAGCGCAATTATCCTACACATGATATTGAGTTGGCTGCAGTGGTTTTTTCATAGAAGATCTGGAGACATTATCTATATGGTGAGAAGTGTACTGTGTACACGGATCACAAGAGTTTGAGGTATCTGATGTCTCAGAAGGAGTTGAATCTTAGGCAGCGGCGTTGGTTGGAGTTGCTCAAGGATTATGATCTGACGATTGAGTACCATCCTGGAAAGGCTAATGTTGTTGCGGATGCCTTGAGTAGGAAGGTGGCTGTTGAGCTGAGGGCTATGTTTTCCAGCTTTAGTATATCGCGTGATGGTGGTCTTGTAGCTGAGTTGCAAGTGAAACCATCTACGGTTCAGTTGATCAAGGAAAAGTAGTTGCTGGATGATTCCTTGGTGTCTCATGTTCAGGATATCGCAGAGGGTAGACCTTCGGATTTCTGTTTTAACGATGATGGTGTGTTGTGTTTTGGGAGTCGGATAGTAGTGCCCAATGATGCTGAGTTGAGGCGTGCTATTCTGACTGAAGGTCATAGTAGTCCTTTTGCTATGCACCCTGGTAGTACTAAGATGTATCGTGATCTTCGTGATGAGTACTATTGGGTGGGTTTGAAAAAGAATGTTGCGGAGTTTGTGAGCAAGTGTATGGTGTGTCAGCGAGTTAAGGCTGAACATCAGGTTCCTTCAGGTTTGTTGCAACCGTTGAGAATCCCTGAGTGGAAGTGGGAAAGGGTTACCATGGATTTTTTATCTGGTTTACCTTTGTCACCATCGAAGAAGAATTCTGTTTGGGTGATTGTGGATCGCCTGACGAAGTGTGCGCATTTCTTGCCTGTGCATACTACGTTTTCTTTGGATAAGCTTGCGGAGCTGTACATTGCTGAGATTGTGCGGCTGCATGGTGTGCCTAAGTCGATTGTGTCGGATAGGGATCCGAGGTTCACATCGCGTTTCTGGCAGTGTTTGCATCAAGCTCTGGGTACGAGGTTGAATTTCAGTACATCCTATCATCCTCAGTCGGATGGTCAGTCTGAGCGTGTTATCCAAATTTTGGAGGATATGTTGAGGTGCTGCGTGATTGAGTTCCAAGGTTCTTGGGAGAAGCATCTGCCTTTGGTGGAGTTTGCTTATAACAATAGTTATCAGGCGAGTATTCGAATGGCACCTTATGAGGCTTTGTACGGGAGGAAGTGTAGGACTCCTCTTTGTTGGGCTGAAACGGGCCAAAAGTTGGTTTCGATGCCAGCTTTGTTGAAAGGAACCACAGAGAAGGTGAAGCTCATTTGTGAGCGGTTGAACGCAGCCTCTGATCGGCAAAAGTCTTACGCGGATTTGAAGCGTAAGGAGGTTGAATATGCGGTGGGTGACCGTGTGTTCTTGAAGGTTTCACCTTGGAAGAAGGTGATGAGGTTTGGCCGGAAGGGTAAGTTGAGCCCTAGGTACATTGGACCATATGAGGTGGTTGAGCGTGTGGGTCCTGTTGCGTATCGGTTGAGGTTACCTCAAGAGTTGGAGAAGATTCATAATGTGTTTCATGTTTCTATGCTCCGGAAGTATAGATCTGATCCTTCGCATGTGATGCCTGTGGAGGAAGTGGAATTGAATCCGAATTTGACCTATGATGAGGAACCAGTGAAGGTTCTGGATTCGGATAGCAAGGTTCTTCGTGGCAAGACCATCGAGTTGGTGAAGGTGCTGTGGACGCATCGCGGTGTTGAGGAAGCCACGTGGGAGCGGAAGGAAGACATGCTGAAGCAGTTTCCTTATCTCTTTCCTTCAGGTAAATTTCGAGGACGAAATTTCTTAAGGGGGGGAGAGTTGTAACGCCCCGGTTTTGGGCTTAGAAGTTTAGGCGTTGACCGGTTCGGTCAAAGTGCTGTTCGAATCTAAAAAGGTGAAATTAGGAAAGCCTAGTTCGGGTTGCATTAAAAATATGGAAAAATGTTCTAAAATCATCTTTTAATATATATAAGTGAACTGTGAAATCAATTTTACAAAATGAGGTTTGGAAGGGTGACATTTTGGCTAGTGACCAAAATGTAATTTTTGAAAGTTGCGTGACTGTTCTAGAAAGAATTGAAACTTTGAATCTTTAAGGAGCTATTTACCCAAAGGGAGTTTCTCCAGATTTTTCTTAGATATTTTAATGTTTAATTCTGATTTTAAAGCTAAAGAAAAGTGGAGGGAAATCATTTTGGCTATTTTGCAACTAACTTTCCATATTTTCCAATTTTCCTTTTCTCTCATTTTCTCTCAACCCAAACACTTTCTCTCCAGAGATTTCTTTCTGATTTTGTCACCTAAATCTTCCTTTTCAATTCTCTTTTGATTCCTAATCATCACATCAACAAAACCTCACCATTTGCAAGTTGTTTCTTCAAGCTTTTTGGTTCCAAAAGAGGAGAAACTCAAGTTTGGAGGTAAGAACGTCCTTCTCCTCTAAACTATCAGTTCTTTACTGAAATTCCTAAGTTCTCAATCCTTAATTGATGTTTTATAAATGGCTTTTGAGTTATGAAATGGATCTTGGCTTAAAATGCAAGATTTGGTGAATTTTGATAGATTTTCGTTTGATCTGTTAAAGCTGTGATTTGAAATGTATTTTTGATGATAAATGAATGTTAATTTGATAAGGAATTGAGTTTTGATTAATGCAATCCCGGATAGGTTGAATTTCCTAAGTTTAGCTTGTGATTCTTGGTTGTTTTTGAGGTGATCTTGTGGATCTGATGTTGCTGGAGGTATAAGGATGTTATTAGGTTCTTTTTAGATGTTAAATGATGTTAGAGGATGTTTGGTTTTGATGGTTTATGGCTGGGCTTTGTTGAGAAGTGGTTTGGATGCATTTTCGGTTGTGTTTGGTGGCCGAAAATGGAGTGTGGATGAGAGCAGCGAGTTTAGGTGCTTTCATTGAAGCTATTAATGCAGGATGATGCATTAATCCTCTGCTTTGATGTGTTTAAAACAGGGGAGTCATCTTTGGATCCAAGTGTTGGTGATCCGGAAGCTTGAATTGGTGCTTCGGCAAGAGGCGAGGTGGAATCGGTGAGTGAAAATGGGTTTTCAGCTTTGAAACCAATGTCTTGGGAGCTTAGTTTAAGTCTAAACAACTTTACTAAGCTCGAGTGTAAGTTTTCGGAAAAACTCTCTAGTGGTGGCCATGATTTGGTTGTTATGCAATGTGGTTTATTGCATGTTTTAAATTATGTTTTGAAAGCATGATTTAGCATGGTTATTGCTGATTTTGTAAGCCATATGTTGAAGGAAGCTCAAGGTAAGAGTTCCTTGTTTTTGAACATTGATTAAATGTGGTTTGATGCTTTAAAATGCATGATGAATATGGCTTGGTTAAATGCTTTAAAACAATGGATTACTTGATGATAATGATGTATATTGGCAAGTGATGTTTTGAAAAAGGTTAAGGTCACTAAGGTGGTTAAAAGTCCTTGAGTGAGCCTTGTGGATTCTAAGAACTTCATGGTGGTTAAAAGTCCATGATGATTCTTGTTAAGGTCACTAAGGTGGTTAAAAGTCCTTGAGTGAGCCTTGTTACTTAAGAACATCAAGGTGGTTAAAAGTCCTTGGATGGTTCTTGTTAAGGACACAAAGGTGGTTAAAAGTCCTTGTGTGGTCCTTGCCATGGTGTTTAAAAGTCCATGGGCCAAGGTGTTTAAAAGTCCTTGGGGCCAAGGTGTTTAAAAGTCCTTGGGAAGAACACAAAGGTGGTTAAAAGTCCTTGTGTGGTTCTTGTGAATTATAAGATCACAATGGTATTTAAAAGTCCATGTGTGAGTCTTATGTTGATCTTGTTTTTAAAAGATGGAACTTATCACTTGTGGCCAATATGACATGTATTGATATGGAAGCATGTAATGCTTGTTTAAATTGCTTTGAGCATGAGTAAATGATGATTTGAAGTATGATTTATAAAGTGTTTTATAAATGCATTATTGAATGGTTTTAATGAGCATTCCTCACTAAGCTTTTGCTTACGCTCTCTTTCGTTTTCTTAAACCAATAATGCAGATCATTAAGGTACTTAAGGGCAGCAAGGAAGGCAAGCAAACAAGTGGGATTTAAGCTCAAGTATGGAAAGGTTTTCTTGTACTCCTTTAGCTTTTGGCATTTGGCAATGGGGGACCTATGTGAATGTTTTGGGAGATGTTTTGAACTCCCTAAGTATGTTTAATGTTGTTGATGGTGCTGGTTTTTGTAATTGGTCAATACATGTTTGATTTGGAGGTTTATGCTTGAATGGTTAGCTTGTGTAGGAGGCATTCTACTAGAATTGGGGCTATTCATATATGATGATAATATGTTGATTGGTTGATGCAAACATGTCTCTTATATGTTGTATGAGTTGCGGGTAAAGTTTGGTAGCTTTTGGAGCATGATTGGATGATCAATTGTTTGTTTAAGCATGCATTTTGCTGCATTCTGTGCAGGGTGTTTCGGAACAGTGGCTACCGTTTCGGAACGGGTGCCTTGAATCAGCCCAGGCGTCCGAAACGGGAGACACCGTTCCGAAACGGAAAGGCCACTGCCAGCCCTCGTTTCGGTACGCGTTGCGGAACGGCCCCGCGTTTCGAAACGGGCTCTCCCTGTTTCGGAACACGTGACCGTTGGGGGCTGACATTGGTAGTTAAATGTTTTGGAAAGTTTGCATTTTGGTCCTGAATCTTGTTTGTGCAATTGTATGAGTTTGGAATGTCCGTTTGAGCTGAAATTTGACAGAGAAGCATGAAACTTGACTAATAACAAGTTGGTAACTTTAATTTGGGTTAAGACCTCATAATTTACAGAATTTACAATTTGGTCCCTAAAGTTGTAAATTGTTCAATTCGGTCCCTGTTTGATCTCTGATGTTTATGATCTTTGAGTATGCTGTTTGAATGATCATAACTAGGGTTAATGTGCATCTAGACAAGTTTAAAAAGAAAAAAAGGGTCGTTAATCAAGGTTGACTTTCGGGTTGACTTTGGTTTTCCCCGTGTGACTTTCTTAATTCGGGTCAACCGTCTAGGCTGGGTTAAGGGGGTTACAGAACTGTTAGCAGTGGTGTTCTCGATTGACAAGTTCTGTTCATACATACTTGGAACGAAGGTGGTGGTCCACACTTACCACTCTGCACTGAAGTATCTGTTTGCTAAAAAGGAGTCCAAACCTAGACTGGTACGTTGGATTTTGCTGCTCCAAGAGTTCGACATTGAAATCAAGGACAAAAAGGGGACATAGAACCAAGTTGCAGATCACTTGTCAAGATTGGAGATGGGGAAAAGTCTACCGACAGACAAGACTCTCATAATGGAGACTTTCCCTGACAAACAGGTGTTTGCTGCCACGAGCACTGCCACAACAGCCATGGCGGCAGGTAAGTTTTATGAACTCCCCTGGTATGCTCATTTTGTTAATTATATAGTTAGCGGAATATTTCCTCCTGAACTTAATTATCAAGATAGGAAGAGGTTCCAAAATGATGTTAAGCATTATTATTGGGACGAACCTCTCCTTTTCAAACATTGTGCAGATTAGATCATCAGGAGGTGCGTACCACAGGATGAACAGGAAGTTGTGCTTCACCACTATCATGCTTCACCATATGGAGGACACTTAGGTGGTAACAAAACTACTGCCAAAGTTTTGCAGCCTGGTTTTTATTAGCCCTCACTATTCAAGGATGCTCAAGCATTCTACAAAAGCTGTGACAAGTGTCAACGGACTGGAAACATCTCAAGGAGACATGAGATGCCGCTGCAAAACATTCTTGAAGTCGAAATCTTTGACGTTTGGGGGATTGATTTTATGGGACCGTTCCCAGCATCATGTGAGAATCTATATATCCTCCTGGTAGTGGACTATGTGTCTAAATAGGTTGAAGCGATCGCCACACAGAAAAACGATGCCAAGACTGTTCAGAGATTTCTGCACAAAAATATTATTTTCCAGATTTGGCATACCTAAGGCGATCACCAGGTATGAAGGGAGACATTTCGACAATAGGGTCATAGCTGTTGCCTTAAGAAAATATGGCGTAAAGCATCAGATCGCAACAGCTTATCACCCTCATACCAATGGACAGGCCGAAATATCCAACATAGAGGTAAAGAACATTCTTGAGAAGATGGTTAAACCAACTCGAAAGGACTGGTCCTTGCACCTCAATGATGCACTCTGGGCCTATAGAACAACATTTAAGACTCCATTGGGAATGTCACCCTACCGGTTGATATATGGAAAAAACTTGTCATTTACCCTTTGAGATAGAGCACAGAGCTTACTGGGCCATCAAAGGAGTAAACATGGACTTAGACAAGGTGGGACAGAAAAGGTTACTTGACTTGAATGAAAATGAAGAAATTCAAGCAATGGCCTACGACAACCCTAGGATTTACAAGGACAAGGCAAAGAAGTGGCATGACAAGAAGTTGCTGCCACGACAATTCTGCCCAGGACAGCTTGTGTTGTTATTCAACTCTAGGTTGAAAAACTTCCCAGAGAAGTTGAAATCTAGATTGTCCGGCCCATTCCAAGTTGTGCAAGTATTTCCTCATGGTGCAATCACGATCAAATCCTTAAAAGACGGGCACCAATTTAAAGTCAACAGACATAGACCGAAGCATTATTAGGGGACTAAAGCCCCAAGAATGCAGGAAGTGGTTACTTTAGGAGATGCCCCTCAAGGCATCCCTAATTTAACTTATTTTTATTTTTATTATTATTACTACTATTTAAAGATATATGTTTATTAGGAAATTAGAATTATTTGATTTTTAAGAACTAAGTTTTTGTTTTAATTATTTTTAGGAATTAAGGGAAACAAGGAGAGGAGAAGAAGTGAACCAGCCCACCATCTCACCAGCAGCCCAAAAAGCCCAAAGGAGAAGTCTGTCGTCACAACCTATCAACAGTTATCGCGATAGGCGCGGAAAATATAGCATGTCAACACGCTGTCGCGGTAGACACGCAAACGCGTAACAGACGCACAGCAGACACGGAAACGCATGACAGACGCGTCAGAAACCGCGTAACAGCTGGCCCCGTTATTCGCGCCTGCCGTTACAGCTCCAACGGGCAGCAACCCCTTCATCTATATAAACCCCATTTTACAATTCATTTTCACCTCACTTTTACTCTCTCAACTTGCTTCCTCTCAAGATCTCGGTTTTTTTTTCTTTCATTTTTCTACAGTCTTGCAACTATGAGTACCAGACAAACAAGAAGAAGTGCTGCCTCCAGCTCTGCCGCAGCAGTAGGCACACCCTGCCACGACAGAATCCCCAACCGTTTTGCCACCTCCGACAGAATTGTAATTATAATATTATTGAAAGAGGACAAAGAAAAAGTTAGGAGTTAAAATATGAATTGATTTTGCATTTAGATTTCATAAGTGTTTAAAACTTTTATGTAAAATTTCACAAAAAAATATTTTGTAAGAGATTAATTTATCCATGTTAAAAAATAAGAGGGACTGAAATGTACTTTTAGTTATAGTACATGGAGTAAAATGTTCTGTTTTATAGTAGAAGGACTAAACTGAAATTTTAGATGTAGTACTATACTATAACCAGCAAATTGATTGTTTTTTTCAACGTATATAAATCAAATTAGTGATGAATTGACTAATGACTAACGTAATCAAGGGAATTATATATAATGTAGGTTAAACTGTTGTATATATTTAGGGTAAAGTACACAAAAGGCACTAAACTATCTTAAAAATTACAAAATGGACACGGAACTTTTAAAAGTTACATAATGGGCATTAAACTTTAATTTTTGTTACAAAATGTTCATTGAGGCGTTAAGTGTCGTTAAGTGGGTGACGTAGCAGTTACGAAAATTTGTATAATATCACAATTAGTCATGCATATTTACACATTCAATCAATTTAGTTCTGATTCAAAGAATTCAATAGATTTAACAGTTTATTATTTTACACATTCTTTGAATTTGATCCTATTTTTAATTGGAAATATTGCTAAAAATTTAATTTGTCTTAAATTTATCTTCAAAAAACCATATCACAACACGAGTCACGATTTGGTTAAAAGAAAATGAAATTCAAATATTTTAATTTATTAAACTTAAATTATATTAAGTGTTGAATTTAATTAAAATATATAAAAATATGTTGTCAAATATATATTTTTTTAATATTCTAAAGGTGATTACAAAGTAGTATTTGTTCATATATATTCTTAACCTTTTGACAATACATACACCTTGCAGACAAAGTGATTAAACTCAAGTCTCTTAAGAAAACATCATCCGCTTTTTCACTGGGACCACTTGTTGTCAAATATAATATAAGATTTAAATTTGGTCAAATATAATATAAATATATGTATATGTATGTATATGTAATTAATAATATTAATTAAAGTTTTGGATGTGAGAAAGGACTCATGTTTCAGAGATGGTGATGAATGGTGGTGGAACGTTTATGGAGATAGTGAACGACAGAGAAGAGAGAAAAGGGGAAAGTGATTTTATTAGAAATATAATTTATCGGTTATATTTCTCATAGAAAGAGGTGGGTTTATATAACCCAAACTTATAACAAAATACTAACAAACTTAACAAAATAATGGGCTGAAACAGCTGGCCCAACTGAATACAATACTAACAAACTTAACAAAATACTAATTATTTTATTTTCTAACATTCACCCTGCTTTCTTCTCTTGCTGAACTTCTTCAATCTTCTTTATGTTGGAGTTGAGTCCATGAGCTAACCCAGTGAGCTGGTTCAGGGAGTTGGGGAGTTGGTCTTTCTTTAACATTCTTCATTCTTTCTTTCTTCTTCTGAAGAAAATCAACCGTCTTCAAATATATCTTTACTTGAACATCTGCTTAACAATGTACATCTGTTTTTTTTTCAGTGTACTGATAGAAAGAAGCTTTCTTCAGCTTTCTTCCTTTCCTTCCTTCTTCGATGGTCCATCATACAATTTCTTTTCTTCATCCACACAACAGCCTTTGAACTGTTGCAGGACTAAATATCACAACTCTATAACCAACTTTAACCAGCTTCCATCATCAATCAATGTCTCATAAATTATACACAGTTTCCACCAGTAACCACTACAACGTCAACAACAACCAGCTTGCAAAGTTCCAAGAAAAACCATAATTTTTTTTCTTTGAACAAAATCTCAACATGCATCAACCATTAACCAAACGAAGAACAAATAGTTGCAATGAAGAACTAACATAATGCAACTTTAAGCAATACAATTCAACAACCAACACCAGCTCTCAATAACAAGAAACCACCAGTAACCAACAATCTTCAAAAGAGATGCAGCAACCAACTAAGAACCAAAATCAAGTAACAAGAAGCACTAGCCCAACAACCAACAATGAACAACCACCAACTAGTTATGTGTGCACTCACCCATTAGCAAAGAACATATAATAAAAGTGCATTATCGGAATGAGCAACTTCTAATTGACTTTTAAAAATGGATCTTCCCAAACTGACATAAACAAAACAACTCATAAACAGGGGATATGCATGCATTCCAGTAAAAGCTAAATGCTGTTCAAAGAGCATTTTACACATGCCTTGATCAATTTCCTTCAAATCTTTCATCCCAACTAAGAACGGTGCAACACTAAATTTCAGAACATAATTCGCATGAATCATATTTCGAATCGCTTTGACACAATGAGCATCCGGTTTGAAGAACATGAGGAAATCTTTCCGATAATAATTGTTAAAGCTTCTAGTAATATGTCTCCATGATTTAAGGTAATTCTCATCGGATTTGGTAACTAACCTTAGAGTCGATGCACAAATATAACTCATATAAGCTTCAAACCAATCATCATCCATCCCTCTCGGTCTTTCGATATTCGAGCCAGTACCAGCAAAGTATAAAGTTCTACTATCCAAATTGTCAAATGTAGTGTGCTTACCGAGATTTAGATGAACATATTGTTTAAAACACAAGGCGGATGGATTAATGGTGGATCTAACTTTGTAGCTCTGAAATGGATCAAGAATCGTTCACACCTACGCTTTTCGCAATAAAAAAACTGCCGGAACAAGACCAGAATACCGCCAAGGCTTCATCAGCAGCGGAAGCAATCGAAGCACAAATCCGAAATCGGAGCAATGTTGGAGGGCATGCGAGAAGGCAGAATCTCCGAACAAGATTCCGAGGAGTACAGGTCTGAATGGAAAGGCAGAAGAAAAAAAAACTGAACAGCGTTGGCGGAAGCCACGGCGTCAGGATCGTTGTTGGCGAATGATACCATGTGAGAAAGGACTCATGTTTCAGAGATGGTGATGAATGGTGGTGGAACGTTTATGGAGATAGTGAACGACAAAGAAGAGAGAAAAGGGGAAAGTGATTTTATTAGAAATAGAATTTATCGGTTATATTTCTCATAACAAGAGGTGGGTTTATATAACCCAAACTTATAACAAAATACTAACAAACTTAACAAAATAATGGGCTGAAACATCTGGCCCAACTGAACACAATACTAACAAACTTAACAAAATACTAATTATTTTATTTTCTAACATTGGAAAATAAAGTTTTTAAATAATTATACTTTAATTTTTAATTATTAAATTACCATATGAACTACATTCGTTCTCAACATGGTGAACATACAAGTTGACGGGTGCTTAGCCGCTTCCTTCTTTTTTTTTCGTCTCTAACTGCTTTGGCTTTTTTTAATTTAGCCACTTCATCTGCGTTGTAAAGCTGACAGTAGCACTAGCCTTAAAATTGGTTGTCGACCGCCAGTCACCTTCTTTTATTTTTTTTTGTTTTTTATTTTAGTTTTTTTAATAAATATGTCTTTATGATACGGTTTCCTCTACCATTTGGTACGTATTTTTTTACCTTTTGGCATGCTTTTCTGCCTATTGGCACGTTTATTTTGTTTTGCTTCAGGGGTGGATTGGACGTCGCCACGACTGATCAAGATGGCGCTCTTTTAGTTATCTTGTTGATCTTCCTGCTTTGGACCCTCGAACTGGAACTAGATGCAAGTTAGTCACCGCTCTTGTTCGCGATTGAGTTGTGGTAATAAACGTGTTGCCAACGTACCCCAATTCTGCAATATGCGTCTTTTAATGTTGTTGTTGATGTTTTTTACCTTCATCGTCGAGCTTTGGTATTGTTTTGTATCTATTTTTTAGTCATGTTTATAATCTAGAGACTTTAATTTTCGCTTTAGGAATAAAACTGACATACTCATTTTTAAAAAAAAAAATTGAGGGGGTGCTTATTACATGTATAGGTCCAAATCTTAATCAATGCATTTCCACTTCAATATTTCAAATCTGGAGAAATAAATATGATGACATACTAATTATTATATGAATAGATCAGATCTTATTAATAAAAAAAATTGGCATTCCTGTCACAGATTTTGGAGTGTTAAAAATATTATCTTAGTTGAGATAAAAGAGTGTGGGTGATTTTGTTAAAAAAATCGTGAGTGATGATGTAATAGACTAATATTTTATATGCAGTTTCGATTTCAATTCATCTTTTTCAATATCTTAGTACCACATGCAATTCACGTACTTTAAGTAGCCTTTAAGCCAAAAATAAATATCTAAATTATACTTTTTTTTGAACAGCATGTATGATTTTATTAGCTAAAAAATCATACATAATCACATTACACAACGGCCTCATTAAAAACCTCTCTAGTCCTAAGTAGAGGAAAAGAGTACCGCTGTGCATGTGCCAATGGACAAACAAACTCGTTATTTGCTATACAACCATACCCATTTACCCCTACCAATTCCACTCTTAGCCAAAGAATCCGCCAACCCATTTGCTTCTCGATAGATATGGTTGAAGCACACACAAGGCAATACGGAAACGTCCTCATCAATCTGCTGAAACCATCGCCAAAGCTGCCACGGACGATTCTCTATACGATGCATCCATGATATCGCCACCATTGAATCAGATTCCACCACAATCGATGACACCGATCCCAACTGCATCTCGCATAACAATCGCAATGCATAAGCTGTCGCTTGAATCTCACCCACATTTGAATCCGCAATGCCTATCGAACCTGAAAAAATTGCCACAATACGGCTATGGCAGTCCTGTAATACTCCTCCACACCCTGCCATTCCCGGTTTCCCCTTCCAGCTCCATCTACATTGAATTTCCACACACCCTCCACAGGAGGCATCCATACACTATGCAAACGATCCAAATTGACTACATGCTGCATCGACCAGCTAATCCGCGGACAATTCCACCAACTTGCCTCATTCACACAAGACTCTTGCATGAACGCTCGAGTCCAGTACAATGCCCGGAGTTGGGCCAAAAAGAATACTACTCGACTCGACGCTCGGCGATCTTGGAATATAAGTTCATTCCGTGCCAACCATAAAGACCATAACACGCTAGCACAACCTATCACCCACCACGCTCGGATCTCCCCACTAAACAAACTCATCCAACACTGTGCAATAAACTCACTCACCGTTCGTGTCCTCACCACAACAACATCCCACCATGAGAAGAAAAATGACCATACCTCGACAGCAAACCGACATGACCATAAAATATGGTCGCAACTGTCTTCACCATCAGCACACCAACGGCAACCGAGAGACTCTAATGGTACTGGAATTCCACGATCACTTAGCATTCTCAAAGTCGGTAAACGATCAACCATAATGAACCACAAGAAACAATGAATTTTTGGCACAATTGGCATGTTCCATACCATCCCCACATTCATTGTATCGGGTATACCAACGGCACACATCAAAGCATGTAATTTACCCACTGAGAAGACTCCCGAAACTACATGTTTCCAGATCAATCTATCTGATACACTCACATGCAATTTCACGGCTGCCACACTTGCTTTCCACCCATCAAGTTGTTTTGTTTCAAACACCCGTAATTCCCTTCGAAAAAATGTCACCCATTCTCCGCTTGGGCAGGTCAACATCTCACGAACAAAACACATTTTATTACTTGCCAAACCAAATAACCTTGGATATAAGTTCTTCAATGGTACATCGATAGCCCAACAATCCCACCAGAACAACACCTTATTCCCCTCCCCCACAAGCCATATAAATTGATCCCCATTTGTAAAAGCATCCACGTATTCATCTTCCTGCACCTCGACAATTTGTTTCCACATTGCCGACATATGTCGTTTACCTTTATTCTGTATTTTCCATTGCTGAACTGCCGTACCATATTTCGCCGTTATAACCTCTTTCCAAAGAGACCTATCCGAGTGTGCATAGCGCCAAACCCATTTGGCCAAGAGAGCCAAATTTCTGGTATGTAAGTTCATCACCCCAAGTCCTCCCATCCTTTTCAGTTTACACACTACATCCCATCTAATCCGACTCATCTTCGATCTCTCTTCCGAACCACCCCAAAGGAAATTTCGTCGAATACAATCAATACGCCTTATCACCTTTTTAGGTACCATAAAAATTCCCATGTAATAAACGGGAAGTGCCGATAAAACAGTGTTGATCAAGAGCAATCTGCCCGCAAAGGAAAGGGACTTTCGCTTCCATCCAACAAGTTTTTTCCGCACATTACGGATCAATGGTTCCCATATTACCTCCCCTCGCGGATGCACTCCCAGCTTTACTCCCAAATATGAGATCGGTAACTCACCAATGGAGCAACCGAGAATCGAAGCAAACTCCGCCGTTACCTCATTGTCTACACCAATGCCATACAAACAAGACTTATCAAAGTTAACCTGTAAGCCTGATGCATACTCAAAGCAAGTCAAAACTCGTTTTAGATTCCTCGCCCCCTCTACATCACCCGATAAAAACACTATAGTGTCATCGGCAAATTGCAAATGCGACAACATAACCTCCCCCACCACTCGAACTCCTTTAACCAGTCCCACTCGCTCCGCATTGACCATGAATTGATGGAATAACTCAGCGACTATCACAAACAATAGAGGTGACAATGGATCACCCTGCCTAATTACCCACCTCATCGGAAATTCCTTCGACGGACTCCCATTGATAAAAATCGATAGGCGGGCTGAACTCACACACTCCATTATCCAATCCTGCCACCTCTCCCCAAATCCCATACAACACATAATTCTACTTAGGCATCCCCAATCTATACAATCATAGGCTTTCGCGAAGTCTAATTTTAGAAGTAAACCTCCATCCGCCCAATTAGCTTTCTTCATGGAATGGATTACCTCATTAGCTAATAATATACCATCCAAAATTTGTCTCCCGCGGATAAACGCAGATTGTACATCAGTAATCAGAGATGGTAGCACCTCCTGTAGTCGTTTCACCAACCATTTCGCCAAAATTTTGTAAACTGAATTCAATAAGCATATTGGGCGATAGTCCCCAATCTTGCGCGGACAATCTTTTTTCGCAATCAGCACAACAAATGTTGAGTTTACACCTGGAGGTAATCGACTGGAAGCATGAAACTCATGCATAAAACGCATCACGTCTTCCTTTAGAAAAGGCCAACCTCGCTTAAAAAATTCGAAGGGGAAGCCATCCGGGCCTGGTGCCTATTCCCCCTCACAACTCCCAATCGCTGCTCTTACTTCCGCTTCCGAGAATACCACTTCAAGGCCCCGCTGCTGGTCACACGACAATCTTCCAAAATTCACATTTGGAACCATGAAACCCGCTGATTTGGGCTTATCAAAATGCCGCTGGAATTCCATTCGGAACATAATCTTCATCCTTTCAGGAGTAGTTTCCCATCGGTCCTCTACTTGTATGCTAGCAATGTGATTATGTAACTGTCTAATCTTCACCATTTTGTGATAAAAACTCGTATAACGATCGCCCTCCACTAACCAAATCATGCGTGATTTTTTCCGCCAAATGGAATCACGCAACTTCGACACCTTCCACAGCTGCTGATATAACTCCCTTGCCCGCGATACATCATCCCTCGACTGCCCCGTATTCCCTACCTTTGCATCCAATTCGTCCAATTCCGCAACCACCCTTTTATACTGATTTTCTATATCCGCAACCCCCCTATTCCAACCTTTCAACATCCTTTTCAAGCCTTTTAGTTTCTGTGATATACCCACACCCTCATCGTCCATAGTTAGTCGTTTCCATTCCTCCTCAATTGCTGATATATCTTTCAGCCATATATTGTAGAAACGAAATGGTTTCGGTCCGCTGTCAAACACATCACCCACAAGTAAAATTGGCGAGTGGTCGGACAACTCCTTCGGCAAATTTACTACTGACAACGCCTCAAACCTGTTCACCCACCCTTGTGTCACAAGGAATCGATCCAATCGACTTCCCTTACCCCCGGACCGAACCAAGTATACTTCTTCCCCTGCATTGGCACGTCAATTACCCCAATATGTTCTATGAAATCACAAAAAATACTCATACCTCTAGCATTGTGTGTCAAGCCTGTGCGTTCCTCCTCTTTAGTCACCATATTGAAATCGCCACAGATACACCATTCGATACGATGCTCTTGCACCACGTTTTTAATCTCCTCCCAATAGAAACACTGCTCCAAGCTTGTACATGGCGCATACACACCAATCAATCCTGCCTCCCAATCATCATGTATCCAACGCCCAATCAAAATAATCATGTTATCCCGCCTATCCTGCGACTCTAAATTAAAGCCCTTTGGATCCCAAATTGCAATTACCCCCTGCTCTCCCATCCGAAGGTACATAACAAAATTCCACAACGTCCTCATACCACATTTGTCGAACAACCTCCTCTGTTACATTCTCCATTTTGGTCTCTTGTAGAAGAGCCAAAATACACCTATGTTGGCGTAGAACGCGTTGGATCGATCTCCTTTTCGACAACGCTCCGATCCCCCGGACATTCCACGACAACATTTTCATTGTTTGCTAGAGTTTTTGTTTGCGCGCTTCAATTAGGCGCGCTATATCACTGATAATTTCTTCTTCACGACCCTCCGTTACAGCCCCAATTAAGTTTCCCAGATCAACTGTCTCCCTCGCCTCACGCAACAATCCTTGTTTACAAAAAACAAAATCAGAATCGGAAAGAGACCCGTTCACAATTACCTCATTTTCAGCAGGCAAATCCTTCTTTTTCCGCGGTCTTCCACGCCCCCTTTTCGTTTGTTGATCGGTTGTCGGATGATTCCTTCCTTTCGCCAAGCAAGCTTCAATTTCCTCTAATTGTCTGATACGTTTCTGTTCCCCATTTATTTCAACTACTGTTGCTTTATTTGCTCTTGGAATTTCTACTCGTGGGCCATTCAACGCTGGGCTCAATTCTGTCCGATACTCTTGCGATTGATTAACACATATTCTATCAATCTCCTGTACTACGCCTAAAACCTCACCACTACTCCGTTCGCCCTCATCACTGCTAACCATACCCATCTGTTCATCGTTCATCCAGCTTGATGTCTCAACTACCCCCCATTCCTCTCGTTGATTGTCCTTCCAAATGCGACTGAGGTAACTCCGGTCAACCTTGATGTCTTCCAATGCCTTCGTATCATGTATAGAGGTAGAGTTTGGTACCACCGTATCCCCTATTGACTCATTATCATTATAAGCTGAATTAGTTTTCCAATTGATTTCCTTGTCCCCCTCCTCTACATTACTCTCGCTTGGATCGACCTCCCAATTGCAATCGCATTTGGGGCATATTGCTTCCTCAAATTCCAGCACACGGACGTGATATGTCTCCTTCCCCACTTCTAATTCAATTATTTCATCGATGTGGAAGGTCCAGTCAGTTTCGATTTGAATTCGCGCCCTTTCAAAAGATGAAGGGGCTAGTGTTTCAATGTCGATCCGCGTCAATACTCCCCAAAGAGCCGCGATGTTTTTGAATGTTTCCTCCGACCAGGCATGTATCGGCATGTTCCCAATTGAGAGCCAAATTCTCCTGCTTGGGATTACTGTCGTTGGCGACCACGGTGAAACACTCTCAAGCCATTGATCAAGCTGATTTGATTGTATTATTGCTTCCCTGTTTTCCACTGTGTCGAACATCAACAACACTACTGCACCCGCTACTCGCATTACGGATAGACCTATTAAACCTGCGTTATGCAATTCTTTCGCTAATTCCGCAATTTGATATGGTCTTCGGCAGAATCCAATAGCACAAGTTTGGAGAATTTCTGATTTTTCCGCGTCAATTATCCCTACTGCTTTTTTTCGAGGAGTCATGCCTTGCTGTTTTTCCTCTTCCATTGGTGTATCGTTAGCAATTGAATTACTTCCCTTTCCCCCTCTATCTCCTGCCAAAACCTGGCGATCGACGCTTCCATTAGGTTTTGTCTTTGAATCCATCGGCCGCTGCTCTCTATTAAAATGGGGTTGGGATACAGCCGTATTCCGATAACGAAATTCCTTCCCCCCATTATATGCCATAGAAATCCTAATCTTGGTACCATAAAGCCAAAAACCATCTAGGCGTTCGATCACTCTATCCGCGTCAATTGCTGAGGCCATTCTCACAAAGCCAAATCGGGAACCGTCTCTCGCTCTTTTCCGGGGAACAAACACGTCGACCACCACCCCATGTCGATCAAATACATGCCAAACACCCTGCCAGTGTAGTTGATTCGGTAGATTCGCTACGAACAACGTCCATACTCGGTTCCCAATTCCCTCTCTTCGCCTTACCCCCATTTCTCTCTTCCCTTCTAAATTATTCTGTATTTAACTTTAAGTGTCTAATTGTTTTGGTTAGAATAGGTGTTTAACATTTACATTGTTATTATTTTATCTGTCTAACATTTTATCCAGTTAACATTTTAAAGTCAATTCATTTAAAAAACTCAACACCCAATCATTACTTGACATGTGACTTTGATTTTTATTACTATATATTATTATTATTAAATTAATTTAAAAATACTAAATTTCTTGAAATTCACAAAATAAGCTAACACCCAAAAACCCAAATCCCAAATTCAGCCACTACCATCATCGACCGCCACACACCACCCACCACTCTTGTTGAAATACCCCCACGACCATTTATCACATCCTTTCATCGTTGAAAATCGACGAACAACATCTCAATCAAACGTTAAACGTGAAATTTCAGTTGGAATGGCGTCGAAAGGATGATGAACAATGTAAAAATCGTGCGATAAGAAGAGGAACTTCATTTCGACGATAATGATATGACGACGACAATATCAATGGCCGATTTGAGATTTGGGTTAAGATTTTTTTAATTTGGATTTTTTTTTGTAAATTTTGGTAAAATTAGAGTTTTTTTAATAAAAAAGTAATTAAAAGAAAATATAAACTAAAACCATTGTATTTTAATTACAACCTAAGCCTTAATGTCAAAATTATTATAAAATTAATAATCTTGATTTTCTTTTGAAAATTTTAATGACATTTTAATTTCTTTTAATGATTTTGTATCGTCTTTTTCAATCGAATCCTTACTCTTACTACAAATTTGAAAATTTTAAGAAAATTCAATGTGTATTTTTCCAATTAAACATTATAAATATTTTTTATGTTTTGACTTGTAATTATAATATTATTGAAAGTGGACACAAAATAAGTTCGAAGTTAAAATATGAATTGATTTTGCATTTAGATTTCATAAGTATATAAAATTTTTATGTAAAATTTTACAAAAAATATTTTGTAAGAGACTAATTTATCCAAGTTCAAAACTAAGAGGGACTAAAATATACTTTTAGTTATATTACATGAAGTAAAATGTTCCGTTTTATAGTACAAGGACTAAACTGAAATTTTGGATGTAGTACTACTATACTATAACCACCAAATTGATTGTTTTTTTTTCGTTGTATATAAATCAAATTAGTGATGAATTGACTCATGATAATAACATAATCAAGGGAATTATATATAATATAGGTTAAATTGTTGTATATATTTAGGGTAAAGTACACAAAATGTCACTAAACTATCTCAAAAAATACAAAATGGTCACCGAACTTTTAAAAGTTGCATAATGGGCATTAAACTTTAATTTTGGTTATGAAATGTTCACTGAGGCGTTAACTGTCGTTAGGTGGGTGACATGGCAGATATGAAAATTTGTATAAAATCACATTTAGTCATCCATATTTACACATTCAATCAATTTAGTTCAGATTCAAAAAATTCAATAGATTTAACACTTCATTATTTTACACATTCTTTGAATTTGATCCTATTTAGAATTGGAAATATTTTTAAATATTTTATTTATTTTAAATTTATATTCCTAAAACCATATCACAACACGTGTCACGATTTGGTTAAAAAAATGAAATTCAAATATTTTGATTTATTAAACTTAAATTATATTAAGTGTTGAATTTAATTAAAATATATAAAAATATGTTGTCAAATATATATTTCTTTTTTCAATATTGTAAAGGTGATTTTGTTCATATATATTCTTAACCTTTTTTCTAATACACACATCTTGCAAACAAAGCGATTGAACTCAGGTCTCCTAAAATGAAATTCATCCGCTTTTTCACTCAGACCACTGGTTGTCAAATATAATATAAGACTTAAATTTGGTCAACTAATATATATATATATATATGTGTGTGTAATTAATAATACTAATTAAAGTTTTGGGAAGTAAAGTTTTTAAATAATTATACTTTAATCTTGAATTATTAAATTACCATGTGAACTACAATCGTTTTCTCAACATGGTCAACTTACAAGTTGTGGGGTGCTTAGCCGCTTGTTTTTTTTTTCTCTCTATCTGCTTTGGGTTCTTTTAACCTAGCCGCTTCACCTACGTTGTAAGGTCGGCAGTGGCACCAACTTTAAAACTGGTTGTTGATCGTCGGTCACTTTCTTTTATTTTTTTTACTTCGTTAATTTAATTTCAGTTTTTTTAATAAATTTGTCTTTATGACACGCTTTCCTTTACCATTTGGTACGTATTTTCTGCCTCTTGACACATTTTTTTGTTTTGCTTCAGGGGTGGATTAGATGTCTCTACGAGTGATCAAGATAGCGCTCTTTTGGTTATCTTGTTGATCTCTCTGCTTTAGACCCTCAAACTGGATCTAGATGCAAGTTAGTCACCGCTCTTGTTCGCGATTGAGTTGTGGTAATAAACGTGTTGTCAGCGTACCCCAATTCTGCAATACGGATTTTTTAATGTTGATGTTGATGTTTTTACCTTCATCATTGAGCTTTGGTGATGTTTTGTATCTATTTTTTTTCGAGTCTTTAAATTAGATTTTTACCTTTTTCTTTGATCTTATTTATGATCTAGAGACGTTAGTTTTCGTTATAGGAATTTATCTAGGTCAAATTGTAAACTTCAATCTTGATTTTTCCTTCATGAATAAAATTGACGTATTCATTTTCAAAAAAATAAAAAAGTTGAGGGGTGCTTATTACATGTATGTGACCAAATCTTAATCAATACATTTTCACCTCGATATTTCAAATCTGGAGAAATAAATATGATAACATATTGATTATTATATGAATAGATCAGATCTTATTAATAATAAAATCGGTATTCCTGTCATAGATTTTGGAGTGTTAAAAATATTATCTTAGTTGGGATAAAAGATTGTGGGTGATTTTGTTCAAAAAAATCGTGAGTGATGGTGTAATAGACTAATATTTTATATGCAATCTCAATTTCAATTCATCTTTTTCAATATCTTAGTACCACATGCAATTCACATACTTTCAAAAAAGGATTGAGCTAAGTCTCAGTTTAATTGAAAAATAGGTAAATTACACAAGATATTATAAATTTATTATTGTTGACTTATTTTTATCAATTAACTTTAAAACGAATTTAACACTGAACTTTACTTTCCGACTCATTTATGTCACTCCGTCGTTAACTCTTTAACATGACAGTGACGTGGCTAATGACGACCCACATAGAGGATGCACTAAAACGCGTCATTTTGGTGTGGTTGTTTTAATGCCTAAAATGACCCAAAATAACGTAGTTTTGTTGGTGTAAAAATAATAAAAACATGCACTTGATGAGGTTTAAACCTAAATCCTTCAAAATCAAAAATCAAAACATAACCACTAAACAAATTTGAGATTATGTAACAATTTACCACAAATAATATATATGTTAAACCACAAAATTAGAGTTTTTCTTGTGTTGCTACTACAATTTTTTGTTTTGATTTGCAGGTAGAATAATGGTTTAACTTTACTTCTCTGTTTCTACTCTGATGAACTTTGTGTCGACAATATTTGATTATGACGGTGGTGATGCAGATATAATATTTTTTGGGGATAATGCCACGAATTTCTCCTATACTTTGTCAAATGTGTTAATGTGGTGTTTAAACTTTCTAAACGTTCAATATAGCTTTTATAGTTACCTTTTGTCTTTCGAAATGCCTCTGAAATTAACGCCATTAACTGAAGTAAAAAGAAAGAGAGAAAGGGGGAAGATGAACCAAGAAGAAAAGATGAACCGTTCCTTTTTCTCATTTTTAATTTTTATTTGTTATTAATTTTATAAACTAAAATGGTCAAATTGCTTAGGCATCCTTGAATTAGATTTTTTTACTTTTTTCTGATAAAAAATTCCACGTGGCATCATAAAAACATGCCATGTGTCTTGCCATGTCATTAGTTAACGACGTTGAACATGGGGCGTTTCGAAAAACGGAAGGAAACCACATGGGGTACATTAAACGTCTAGAAAGTTGAGACACCGCATTGACACATTTGACAAAGAAGGCCAAAAATCAGAAAGAAGGGTCTTCTACTTACACTCCTACTCCCATAAGCAACTACACACCAAGACCCCAATCGGTGAACATGTAACCCCCTTAGCCCGGCCTAGACGGTTGACCCGAACTACGAAGATTACACGGGGAAAACCAAAGTCAACCCGAAAGTCAACCTTGATTAACAACCCTTTTTTTCTTTTTAAAACTTGTCTAGATACACATTAATCCTAGACATACTCTTGAGATAAGCATACTCAAAAATCACAGCAATCGGAAAACCGTAAGGGACTCAATTGCACAACATACGAATTTAGGGACCAAAATGTAAAATCTGGAAATTAAGAGGACTCTACTAATTTTTAAGATACCATTATGAAATTAGTTAGGTTACATGCTTCCCTGTCAAATTTCATCTTAAACGGACATCTCGAACTCAAGCAATTGCACATACAAAAATCAGGACTAAAATGTAAAGCTTGCAAACCTCAAAACCATTCAAATCAGTGCCCAACGATCAAGTGTTTTGAAACGGGAATTGACCGTTCAGAAACGCGGCTTGGCAGTAGCCAAAGTGTTTCGAAACACCTCTACCCGTTTCGAAACGCCCAGGCCAAAACATGCACCTGTTTCGAAACAAGCAAGGGTGTTTCGAAACACCCTGCCCATAAACAGCAGAAAAGCCTGTTTTTACACATCTAATCACCATCAAACATACTCTAAATCAGTCCTCAACATAACAACAACAAGCCAAGCATCATATCTACCGAATTGCATGAAAATCTTAATGCAAGACGAACCTTAGGTGCACCAACTCTTTCCACACATCCAACACTTGATCATGCCTTTAAAACAAGAAGCATAGCATAACAACTTATGAATAAGAGGATTCAAATGTTGCAAAGCGATAACAATAAGATTCAAACCACCAACCAAAAATAGTCAACATACTCAATCTCATTACACATCAATATAAAAGACTTTTCCCCCCATTGCCTTTATTATCTATAGCTATTAACCGAGACATACTTCTCAAGTGGAGCTCTCCTTGAATCCCTTGCTTCTTGCTGTCCCAACTTCAATTATCTGCATTGATGGAAACAAAGGAGCGTAAGCACATAATGCTTAGTGAGGGATGCTCAAAACCAAAACACCATCAATGCAGCAAATCATAAAACCTTCTTAAAAAGTAAATACAATTCAATAAACCAAAGCATTGTTTGAAAACCCCTTTTTAAAGCAACATGCTTCAAACCATGCATTGCTCAACATGAAAACCAACCTTTAGCTTAGAAAGGCTAAACAACTCACCCCAAAACACATTCTTGCAAACTATCATTTAAACCCTTTTCATGCATGAACATCACATGCAAAGTTAAACACAAATTCCTTGGAAAACACTTCCACTTCACAACATACTTTCCTCATTCTTGATGAACATCTCAAAACAAGAAACCCTTTGAAAACCATTAGCTCCTTCTAAATATCTCACGCATTAAACTAATGCAACACATGAACCACAAAAACAACACTTGCATTACATGCCTTCTAAAACGAGCCCTCACAAGACTTCAATGCATTTATGAGATTCTATGCACATACACACCATTCACATTAGCAAAATATACTAGTGCTCAAGCTTAACAAGCATCACATGCATTCTTGCATCATTTACATATTTCCCTTGCACCTTGCATCATTTCCAAGCAACTCTTGCTTCATTAGATTCAAACACATTATATTGGCATTCAAGCGACAACTCACAAACCATCACAACACAAGACACAATCGGATACGCGGATTACAAGCGTTGCCCCACACGCTTCATACACACTACCGAACAACACAAGGTGGAGTTTACCGGTACAATCTCAACCCCTCAACACCCGTGATTGAGTTTAACGGTACAATCACAACCCCTCAACATCACTCATCGGAAGTTGTATAACTCACTAGCGAGAGCCGGGACACACCACAAGGCATACACATGGGAGCTACCTCAACCATTGCAGTCACCTTAACCAAGCTCATACACGGGAGCAATCCTCCACCGTTGTGACGCTTATCAAGGTCCACCCACGAGAGTCATACTCCATCGCGGTGACACTTAACAAAGTCCGCCCACGAGAGCCATCCTCCATCGTGGTGACGCTTAACAAGCCACCCACGAGAGCCATCCTCCATCGTGGTGACGCTTAACAAGCCCACCCACATAATGGCATTAATAACCGAGAATAAACCATGTCCAAACATGCTTAAAAACAGTAATTTAAACACAATCATCCCAAGTGCATTTAAAAACCAAAGCATAGCCCAAACCAAGAGAGAAATTCCATTTACTTACTCTTGAGCTTAGCTAAGTTGTTTAGAGTTAAACTAAGCTCCCAAAGCCTCACCCAAAATGTTTCAAAGCTGGAAAACTCTTTACCACTCCCCGATACACAAAACTACGCTAGCCGTTAAGCCTTCCAAGAATCCGAAACCTCCAACGCCACCTCTATTGCCTCCGGATCATTCTCCCCTGTTTTAAACACATAACAACAGAGGATTAATGCATCATTATGCATTAAAATCACCAGCAACACACCTAAACTCGCTGCTCTACACAAATCCAACATTTCGGCTACCAAACACAACCGAAATCACCTCCAAACTCTTCCAAAACTTAACCCAGCCAAGATCCATCACTTCTAACCATTATTAAACATCAATAAACATCCAAAATGAACCCAAACTAGTCCTTATACCTCCAGAATTAACAAAACACCAAAATCACCCCAAAAACCACCATTTTCACAAGTAAAAACTTAGGAAAATCAACCTATTCGGGATTGCATTGATTAAACCTCCATTTCACATCATTTAAACATCCAAAATACATCAAAAAGACATCTCAAAACAGAGCCCAAACACCTATCACGAATTTCTTCAAAATTAAATCCAAATCTTGCATTTTAAGCCAAAATCAATATCACAACATTAAAACCTTTAATAAAACTCAATTTAAGGATTGAGAACTTGGGAATTTCAGTAAAGAACTGAGTATTTAGAGGAGAAGGACGTTCATACCTCTAAATGTGGATTTCTCCTTGTTTAGAGCCAAAATCCTTGAAAATTCATGAAGCAAATGGTGAGGATTTGATGTAGAAATGATTAGGAATCATTTGGAGATTGAAAACTCTTCTTTAGGTGTGAAAATCAAAAGGAAAGTTTCTGTGGAAATGTGTTTGGCTGAGGGAATTTTGAGAGAAAATGAAATGGGAAAATTTTGGTAAAAGTTAGTTATGAAACTAAACTATCACTTTTCCCTCTTTTCTTTTTTATTAATTAAACACTAAAGGAGTCTTAAAAATCAAGAAAAATCTGGAGAAATCCTCCCTTGGGTAAATTAGCTCCTTAAAGATTCAAAGTTTCAATCCTTTTAAAATAGTCACGAACTTTTCAAAAATTACATTTTAGTCACTAACTCGAAATGTCATATCTCCAAGCCTCATTTTGTAAAATTGATTTCATCACTCTCTTATATATATTAAAAGAGGATTTTTAGATATTTTTCCATATTTTAAATGCATCCCGAACTAGGCTTTCCCTAAAACCACCTTTTATATTCGAAACGAAAATCCAACCGGTCCGGTTCAAACCCAAAACTTCTAAGCCCAAAATTGGGGTGTTACAGAACAAGTTGGTTGTCCCTATTGTTTTCATTAACAACATAGGAAATTCTGAGAAAGCTCTGACCTGCAAGCACTGTCAGAAGCAACACTTCGGCCAATGTCGACTTCAATCCAACCTTTGTTTTGCTTGTGGTGGTGATGATCAATACATTAGGGATTGCCCAAGAAAATCCGACAAGGCTCCTACTCATTATTCTGCTAATCTGAGCCTTGCACTATCTAACTGAAACAAGAAATTGAGGCAAACTCAGTTCGGAAACCAAGGGAGAGGAAGATGCTCCCATTCGAAAGCCACACCACATCAAGAATCCCGAGCACCACCTCGTGTTTATCACATCTATGGTAAAGAAGACGAGGAATCTTCTGATATCATTGCGAGTACGGTTGAACTGAACCTTAAACCTATTTATGCTTTAATATATTCGAGATTAACCTATTCATTAATATCCTCTTCCTTGCTTGATAAGTTAAATATAAAACTCGAAGTTGTTAAAATGAGCTTTGTAGTATCAAACCCTATAGGGGAAACTTGCCAATCAATTTGCTTTGTAGAACTTGTCCTATAGCTATTCGAAGCATACCCTTTCTTATTGATATTGATGCCTTGCCCAATTGTGAATTTGACTTAGTATTAGGCTTAGATTGGTTGAGTAAACATCAAGCCTGGATCGATTGTCAAAATATGAGATTGTACCTTTGGGGTTTAGGAAAAGAATCCATACTTCTTATAGATCAAAAAATGACTTCAATTTTTTCTTCTATGGTGCTACAAGATAAATATGATTTCGGCTTACCTTTTGTTCTTGTTGTTTCCGAATTCATCGATGTCTTTCTTGAGGAACTTCATGGTCTTCCTCCGACTCATGAAGTGTAGTTCAAATTTGACGTTCAACCTGGAACCAACCCAGTGTCCATTACACCATACCGAATGGAACAAGTGGAGTTGAAGGAGCTCAAGAAACAACTTCATGAATTACAAGAAAAGGGCTATATATGACTGACCACATCTTCCTGGGTGCTCCGGTTTTGTTTGTGAAGAAGAAAGATGGCTCGATGCGGCTTTGCATTGACTACCGTTAGTTGAACAGGGTGACTATTGTTGCGTGTAAAAGAGTCTATCGCATTAGAGTCCAAGTGTAAACGACGCAAGTAGTAAAGTGATACACGAAGTATCGGATGTCGAATCCACAGGGACTGGAAATAGCTTTATCCTTCGATTGCTGCACAAGAGAGAAAGAAGAGAATTTAATTGTTTGTAGAAGAATAATGAAGAATACTGAAGATAAAAGATTAAAAGATTCAGGGTAAAGAAATAGGCCGGTATTGATTTGCTCAGTAGTGCAGGTGTTGCACCGTATAGAACTTCATGTTCTGTCGTCGTTCCTGTCGCGGCAGCACCTGCGGCGGCAACAGTCTGTTGTTGTCGCGGCAGCGATCACACAACTCTGTACTTTCAAGCTTGGCAAGAATCCCTGCTGTGACTTGTCCTATCCCTACGTCCAAGTCTGTCGATGAACACGTCTTAGATGATACCTCCTGGCGTGAATCGAAGGATGAACACCGATGTTGTTGAATTCTTCCTTAGCCACTTAACCTCGTCCTATCCCTAGGTCCGAGATAGTTCAACCATAAACTGGAGAACCCGCACTTATTCCTTTCCAATACTTTACTCTCCCGATATTAAGTAAATGAATAATCTCACAATGCTCTCCCGATACTCTTGCAAGATGTTGAAATCAGAATAAGCAAACTTGAAGTTTATTTTATTGAACAGAAAAATCCTAAAAACAGTACAATCCTTGCAACTACTTTACAGAATCAACCCTTAGCCCTAGGGGAAGTTTAGAACATGATAAGAAGGGGGAAAACGACTAGGGTTTTTGGGGAAGACGGCTAGAGAATGAGATATCCTTCCCTAGGTCGAATTACATGCCTTTTGTTGAGTGTGTAAAAGTACTATTATTTACACCTTTTTTAACCCATATTTCTGTTGCATTCAAGCATCATTTCATTGCATTTAGGTCAGTTTACAGCAAAACATCACAAATATATAAAAGGCACAGATTCTACTAAAAATGGCTGATTTTGGTAGGTTGCCGCCGTCGTAGACGGTGAAGGCAGGCGCAGGGCAGAGAAGCAGGAGAGCTGAACTGGACAAGCAGATAAAGAGGACGATGCTGCCATGGTGCTGCCGTGAATGGAGGACGACAGCAAGTTAGTGGAGAAAAAGCAAAGTGGACCTCGATAGATAGAGAAAATTATGCTCGTCTGTCGTGTGAAAACCAAATATTTTTCCAAGCCCCGGATCAAAAGATATGTCAAGCCAAAGCTCAAGGAGAGGAAATCCCAACAAACAAGGAGGACGGTTGAAAAGTAGGATCCTTGAAGATTAAGTCTTTATTAGAATCATACTTTTAATTAAAGTTGTAATCCTTGTTAACTTAGAATACTTGAGCCCAAAGCTTATATAAGGGCATGTATTTTAACCTAGGGCAGATATCCCATAACCCATAGCCGATTTCCCTTTAAACCGACAACCAAAAACCCTCCGTCGTCTACCCGCCGTCTACCCGCCGTCGACATGTTCTAAAACCCCCTAGGGCCACGGGTTGATTTGTAAAGTAGTTGCAAGGGTTGTTTTGTTTTAGGTATTTTCAGTTCAATAAAATAAACTTCAGGTTCTCTTATTTTGGTTATTAATATCTTGCAACAGCATCGGGAGAGCATTGTGAGGTTATCTATTTACTTAGCATCGGGAGAGTTAAGTATACGAAAGAAATAAGAGCAAGTTCTCTAGTTTATAGTTGAACTATCTCGGACCTAGGGATAGGACGAGGTTAAGTGGCTAAAGAAGAATTCGTACACATCGGTGTTCATCCTTCGATTCACGCCGGGAGATATCATCAAAGACGTGATCATCGACAGACTTGGACCTAGGGATAGGCCAAGGCAGATCTGGGATTCTTGCCAAACTTGGAGTACTGAGTTGGTGTGTTTGCTGCCGCGACGACCAACGGACTGCTGCCGCGACAGGTGCTGTCCGCGACAGGCGCGACGACAGAACTGGATTTCCTAAAATCTGCAATACCTGCACTACTGAGCAATTCAATACCAGCCCATTCTCTCTATCTTGATATCTTTATTCTTTTATTTACGTTTACTTCATTATTTTCGTGACAAATATTTTAATCTATTCTTTTTCCCTTGTGCAGATAGCGAAGGAAAAGGTTAGCCCAGTCCCTGTGGAGACGATATCCGATACTCTAGTATCACTTTATTACTTGCGACGTGTACACTTGCACTCAATTGTGATAGACACTTTTACACGCAACAAGTTTTTGGCGCCGTTGCCGGGGACTGGCAACACACTCTTACCCTAGCTTCTGCACTTTTCTTTTATTTTTATTTTTTTTATTTTTTTTTTCATTTTTTTCATTTTTTTTATTTTTTTTAACAAAAAAAAACTCAGGTGAAAATACAGGTTCAAGGGCATCAACATGCCAGGAAAAACCATTCGAGAGTTGATGTGGGAAAGTTTTTGCAATTACCGTAAAGATATGCTGCCACAGCAGCAACAGGGGCAGCAAATGCCGATGCCGCAGCAGCAAAATTTTTTATGGTACGATCAAAACCCACAAAATTTTTTATACCATAACAGTTTTGCTGCAGTACCCGACCTGTCCTGGCAATGTCATCATCCTCAAGAGCAGTCAAAATCCTTAGAAGACACACTGCAAGCCTTCATGGCACTCACTCAAGAAGTGTCGGTTTCTATGGACGCAAGTATCGCCAAGATGGATGCAATCTTGAGCAGACCGATCCTCATTCATGCCACAGATGAACCTGAAATCATAAGGCAATGTGACGAGGATGCCCATGTGAAGGAATACCCAACATATGATGAGTCTGAGCAACAACCTGCCATGGCAATGATCGAGGAGCCGGAATGGAGCAACACCGAGACAACGCTGAGTGAAATTCAAGAGAATGTCACGACAACAACCACTTTCGAGGCAGAAACCCCAGCCAAAGCGGAAACTGCCGCCTCGGCAGCAACTGTCGCCTCGACAGCAACTGATGCTAAAGCAACAACCACAACAGAGGCAAATTCTCAACCCACTACCTCGGTTATGCCCGACCAAGATTGCACACATCCATCCCTGTCATGGCACTCACACGACCACCTAGAAGAGCTACCCAATGACAGTTCTTCACAAATGGAATACGAGCAGGTAATAAACGAACCTTTTGAATTCTTTGAAAACTCACCGATTCCATTGCAGATATTAGAGGAACCAACACCGGTGGACTCAGAATTATCAAAGTCTCTACTGATAGAGATCTACGAGTGGTCAACAGAATTTGATATAGAGAGTGATGGCACTTACCAATGTCCCATTGACCTGCAAAGTAACCTGATAAAGAACTGTCAAAATAACTGCCTGCCGCAGCAGCGGGCACGGCAGCAAGGGATACATTCAACCACAACAACATTCAACGAAAACAAGGTAAGTTTATGGTCGAATGTCAATTTGACTTTTTCTAATCATATGTTCATGCCCTCAGAAACATTACCAAGAAGGGAGGACTTCATGGACTACAAAGGGAAGAGAAAGAAAGGAGCCCCCACCATGAGAAAAATCACCAGATGGAGGGTACAGATGGACTTCAAGAAGTACCGGAAACGACCCCTCAAGCATCAATAGAACAGGGAGTATTTTTATTACTTATTTATTATTAGGAAATAAGGTTTATTTTATTCGAATAATTTTTTTTATGTTTACTGTTTTTAGGAAATAAAAGAGCCAAGAAGAACATGAGAAGTGAACTCAGCCCACCACCCATCCATCAGCCCAACAAAGCCCAATATAGAGGCCTGTCGTTCCAGCTGCCGCGGCAGACACGAAAAAGACAGGCTGTCGCCAGCTTGCCATGACAGACGCGGAAAAGACAGGCTGTCACCATGCTGTCACGACAGACGCGCAACAGACGCGGAAACGTGTGTCAAACGCATCAGACACGCTAAAGCTCGACAACCGCCCCATTATTCGCGCTTGCCGTTACAACTTCAACGGGCATAAATTCCTCTTCCATAAAACCCCGTTTCATTTTCATTTTCACTCACTTCTGTTTTTCTTACTTGCTCTCCTTCCTTTAGTTTTCATTTGCTTTATTTTACTTTCAACAACCCTTGCAACTAACATGTCTTCTAGAAGAACCCGCCGCAGTGCTGCCTCAACCTCTTCACCGGCAGCACCTACCCCACAGTCTGTCGCAACTAGGGATCTATGGGAAGAACGCGGCTTTATTTACAATCCAAGAGCAGTCAATATGGGCCTCAAGCCTTTCATCGCAAGGACGATTAGAGCCCTCTTGTGGGAATCATTTGCGGAGCAACCAGCAGAGATGAACGAAACGCTGGTAAGGGAATTCTATGCTGCCATCGGCAGCAAGACGGCAACAGCAGTAACTGTCTGGGGGAAAAAGATGATGCTGCCTATGACGCTGTCATGGCAGAAGTGACGGAAGAAGGGACTGAATGGAACACAAGCCGCAAAAATCCCCACATCGTGAAGACAGGGCAGCTGCTGCCGAAGGCAAAACTGTGGAATGCTTTTATCAAGAAGAGGAACCTGCTGTCATCACATCACACCACCATTGACCAGCAGAGATCGACGACCCTCCTATGCCTTCCCTACCTCATCACATCCCTCTGCCGTTGTTTTGCCGTGACGGAAGCCGACAGCGACCATATAGTAAAAGGACGGGGTTGGACAGACAAAAATATCATCAGCCTCATGGAGCTAACAGTAGCAACCCCCCTCTCCTTCTTCAACCCCGCTGCCGCCCCAGCTGAATCATCAGAACAACCAAACCCTGAACCTGCCGCAGCAGCCGCACCGACAGACCCATCCGACCAAATCCTAGCTGCTATTCAAAGGATGGAGGACAAACAGCTGGGCCTCATGACATTCATCAAGGACTT
Organism: Hibiscus tridactylites; assembly: GCA_958450335.1. Lineage (NCBI taxonomy): Eukaryota > Viridiplantae > Streptophyta > Magnoliopsida > Malvales > Malvaceae > Hibiscus > Hibiscus tridactylites. The sequence goes on along the minus strand of OY288283.1, from coordinate 41,085,448 downwards.
TGCCGCTTCCACGGTAAATTTTATTCACAATACTTTAAATTTCCTTGATGTTGTCTTTCCCACCTTCCCCGCCCACTACTTCACTGTCCCCACTCCTGCCCACACACCTACACCTGCTGCCACACCACATACACCATCTGCTGCCTCCATACCATCACCTGCCCCAATGGCAGCCAGCAGCACCCATGCCGAAACATCTGCTCGAGGAATAAAGCGACCAGTGCCCTCGGATGACCTTGCTGCCTTTGTTGCTGGGTTCTTTTCCTCCTCCGACTGGGCAGACAGTGACGTTGAACCCTCTATTCAGAGGAACCTGTCGAAGGAATTTACACCAGTAAAGAGGCAGATAAGAAAACTCTGCCAAGGGCCAACAGCAGTGACAGCAGCGGCAGCAGCTCTGATATTCAGGTTGTACAGCAACCACCCCAGCCCGCCCCGCGAACCAGAACCCGCCGCCAGATCCGCCTCAGTAGCAGTGAAGACAGTGATTAAAATTTAAGTTTCTTATTTTCTTATTGCTGCATGCTATTGATATATTTTGTGATGTACTGCCTGCATTTATTTTCATTTTGTCATTTGCATTGAGGGCAATGCAACCCTCGAGTTTGGGGGTGGCAACCCTCAATATTAATGGAGTCCAAGTACATCTTAGTTTATTATTGGTATCTTTTACTTAGTTATTTTTCACAAAAAAAATTAAAATATTGGCTTAAAACTGTGAGTTGAACTTGCCTGTCGTGACAGCTCTGTCGTGGCAGCATCTTTAGGATAGTTTAAGGAGAAGTTTAGAGCCTTCCTATAGTTCTGAAAACTTAAACACCATTGTGACTGTTATACTGCTTAGACTTCTTTTAGCCAAACTAGAATAGGAAGCTTAGCACTTGAATAGCCCCTAAAGGTGCCTAACACTGGCTCTAGGAAGTCAACTATAGGTGCCCGAAGCTGACTCTAGGAAGTTAACTAGAGGTGCCTAAAACTGGCTCTAGTAAAACTTTAGCTTGAAAAATAGAGAAATCGAGTCAAAACAAAAGAAGCATGAAAATGTGCCTTAAAAAAAGATAAACTTTGGCATAAAAATTCAAGTTAAGAGTTGAATATTCTAGTGAAACTAAGAGAGTCTTAGCATATAACTGTTCACAAGCATGCACACACTGCACGAGAACTATAGTGAGAGTCCGGACAGATCCTAAATTATCCGACAGGTTGCTGCCGCCAGAGGGAACGGACGACGGGTAAGGGAAAGTTCACTGTTTGAAAGCCAAAACAAAAATATTTCAATTTTTTGTAGGTCTTAATTGCTTGAGGGCAAGCAAAAACTTGAGTTTGGGAGTGTGTTGAGTGTGTAAAAGTACTATTATTTACACCCTTTTTAACCCATATTTCTGTTGCATTCAAGCATCATTTCATTGCATTTAGGTCAGTTTACAGCAAAACATCACAAATATATAAAAGGCACAGATTCTACTAAAAATGGCTGATTTTGGCAGGTTGCCGCCGTCGTAGACGGTGAAGGCAGGCGCAGGGCAGAGAAGCAGGAGAGCTGAACTGGACAAGCAGATAAAGAGGACGATGCTGCCATGGTGCTGCCGTGACAGGAGGACGACAACAAGTTAGTGGAGAAAAAGCAAAGTGGACCTCGATAGATAGAGAAAATTATGCTCGTTTGTCGTGTGAAAACCAAATATTTTTCCAAGCCCCGGATCAAAAGATATGTCAAGCCAAAGCTCAAGGAGAGGAAATCCCAACAAACAAGGAGGACGGCTGAAAAGTAGGATCCTTGAAGATTAAGTCTTTATTAGAATCATACTTTTAATTAAAGTTGTAATCCTTGTTAACTTAGAATACTTGAGCCCAAAGCTTATATAAGGGCATGTATTTTAACCTAGGGCAGATATCCCATAACCCATAGCCGATTTCCCTTTAAACCGACAACCAAAAACCCTCCGTCGTCTACCCACTGTCTACCCGCCGTCGACATGTTCTAAAACCCCCTAGGGCCACGGGTTGATTTGTAAAGTAGTTGCAAGGGTTGTTTTGTTTTAGGTATTTTCAGTTCAATAAAATAAACTTCAAGTTCTCTTATTTTGGTTATTAATATCTTGCAAGAGCATCGGGAGAGCATTGTGAGGTTATCTATTTACTTAGCATTGGGAGAGTTAAGTATACGAAAGAAATAAGAGCAAGTTCTCTAGTTTATAGTTGAACTATCTCGGACCTAGGGATAGGACGAGGTTAAGTGGCTAAAGAAGAATTCATACACATCGGTGTTCATCCTTCGATTCACGCCGGGAGGTATCATCAAAGACGTGATCATCGACAGACTTGGACCTAGGGATAGGCCAAGGCATATCTGGGATTCTTGCCAAACTTGGAGTACTAAGTTGGTGTGTTTGCTGCCGCGACGACCAACGGACTGCTGCCGCGACAGGTGCTGTCCGCGACAGGCGCGACGACAGAACTGGATTTCCTAAAATCTGCAATACCTGCACTACTGAGCAATTCAATACCAGCCCATTCTCTCTATCTTGATATCTTTATTCTTTTATTTACGTTTACTTCATTATTTTCGTGACAAATATTTTAATCTATTCTTTTTCCCTTGTGCAGATAGCGAAGGAAAATGTTAGCCCAGTCCCTGTGGAGACGATATCCGATACTCTAGTATCACTTTATTACTTGCGACGTGTACACTTGCACTCAATTGCGATAGACACTTTTACACGCAACACCTTTATATAGGCATTGGGTTCAAGTTTTCTAATAAGGTAAGAATACAAGTTCAAACTAAAGTACAACTTTAATCAAGACTAAATCTTCAGAGTAGATGCCTTTAATTCCTCCTCTTTTCTTGCTTTGGGTATCTTCCTTGAACTTTGGGCTTGGCCTTCATTCTGATCTAGGGCTCAGAAAAATATAGGAGTGGCCCACGACATACCGACTTAATTTTCTCTATTTGTCGAGCTAGTAGGAGCATTGTTACTTTCCTAAGTATTGTATGTAGATGACATACTCATCAAAAGCAACTAAAGATCGCAATCCGTTTTGCATTAATAAAAGATACTGCGAGTTAGCAACATGAGACAATATCTAACTCTACAACATAGGCTTAATGTATTACAGTCGACATAGCAATAAAGAAGGATGTTTGGATCTAAAGGGTACACTTCTAAACTAAGGGTTGTTCCCAGCATATTAGATGCTACATAACTCTGTTATGATGGAACCTTTGCTTAAGCAAATAAAACCCAAATCTCATCAATAAATCCAAACATATTCTAAAGTGCTTACATCTTGGAGATGTGAAAGTATGCAACATACGCACCAAGTTGATAACTTTGTCAACTCCCTGACAAAGCTTTTGACACAGCATAAGCATGTCAGTTACACTAAGCCATATCGTATTAGATACGAAAATGATTGGTCTTAGTGCTAGTGGGAGATTGTTGGAGTATGCCCAAAGACCAATCATATGATGATTGAATAAACATACTATTTTATTAGATTTATCAAGTAATGGCATTGCCGTTATTATCATTTGGTATGTTTCTGTGTGCATCAAACTAACCATTGGATAATAATGTCCATACAATAATACGATTATTGTTAAATAAGATCCTTAGTCGAATATTATTACGGGTATGGACAATGATAATATATAAAGACTAATATGTGGTTGATGACAAGCATTGTCATTGCCATAGAGATGTCAAAATCAACACATAAGTATTTGTTAGAGAACAACATACTGGATTGACCCGCTATGAGCATGTTTCTTGAGTAATTATGTGACAGTCACAACATTGCTCATGATAAACATATGTATAATCCTCAGACTTGAGATTAACGTGATTTCAACATAAAGATTTACGTATTTTGACATAGTCAAACGTGTGTTGTAACTGACTACATTATAAAGACTGATGATTGGATACGTGATGACCTATGTAGTGAAATATGGTTGATCAAGAAATGATTTGTCACTCCTACATAATGGGAGAAATATCTTCGGCCACTTGATTGAGTGAGATTAAAAAATGCATGGCCATGCTCGAATATTATGATATGAGATATCATAGAGATTCGTTTATCATAATCTACTCAAGACATCAAGAAACACTAGATGGACAACGCAAGTGTGACTAACCCATGACTTGTGTTCATCTAAGATATGAAGGACAAAGGATGAAATACATAAAGGAAGTTTATTCAGGAATTAGGAAAGTCAAACCATGACTTCATGCAACTTAGGTAGCAATGATGTATTGCTAGATGCCACTCATTGTTTGTAAAATTAGAACAATTCTAATTTTGCTGCTAACGTTGCATGAACCTACAAGGGTCACACCCATCGAATGAAACGAACAAAAATTGTAAACCATACTCCCTATTTTAGGGAGGTTGCCGAAAATCCCCTATGGGATAGGAGAAATCGGCAACTCCCTTAAATTGGAATAATATTGGATAAATATTGTACTTATAAGATATTATTTAGAGTATGAAAAATATTTGGAGACTTAAATATTATAGAATAAGATTCTAGAAATTTAAATATATATTTGGAATTTATATAATGTATATTTAATTCCAAGTTTATGTAGAAATAGATTCTACATAATTAAAAATATATATTTAAATATATTTAAATCCATGTAAAGATAGAATGAGATTCTATATAATAAAAATATATATATATATATTTGGATTAAGTATAATGTATATTTAAATCCATGTTTTATGTAGAATGAGATTCTACATAATTAAATATATATATTTCATTTAATATTATTAAATATAATGTATATTTAATATAAACCAATTTCAAGTAGAATTAGATTCTATGACTTTTGGTTGAACTTGGATTTAAGGAAGTCAACTAGAATTAAGTCTCTGAATACTATTTAAAGGGACAAGGGCTAGCAACCAAATCATCCTTATTCCTCCTTTTGAAGATTTCGACAACACCCTTAGGGATTCCCCACTGGAATTCGACATATCCCAGAAAGCTCTCTGAGAAGCTGTTCGATATTTTTCTGGTGTTCTACTTGCCCCATGGCAAATCCCTGAAGGTTCCCTTGCTCGGTTGCAAGTCCCGGTTGAACTCATGGTCGATTTCAGACTCCCTCAGGAATCCCTGGAGGGATTTCGACTTCTCCCTAGAAGGTGTTCAAACCTGTCGAAAATTATCCCTAAGTGTTAGGGAGGCGGAAACTTTGTTTGTTTTGTTCGGGTGGACTCCGTAGAGGTCGTTGCGAACCTGTGACGATTCTGGTTTTACTTGACGTGGTTATTCCGACATACCGTCGGTTTTCCAGTTTCCAGAGTTTTAAAAAAGGTAACTCTTCATCTTTTCACCCCGGATTCGTTCTTGTACATGGATCCTGGATGGATTACGTTGGATTTATTTTTCCGCTGTGACACGGGGCATGCCGACGTGACACAATAGTGGTATCAGAGCCACTTGTATCATACGATTTCGGACTTAAATTCTTGGGTGATGTTTATGTATGAGATGCATGCTGTTTGATTCAATTTAAATATTTATCGTTTATCGTATCACACCTAATAAAGACTTATTTCGATTATTACTGAATGATTAAGAGTTAATCATAACTATGTTAGGTTGCTTCAATGTTAAATGTTAACATGTTGAGACTAATAGTTAGTCTAGAGAACAAGTAGTTGTTCGTAGTTTCATAAATTTATGAAATCTCTGAAAAGGCTTCTAATTTGATAAAAGTTATCAAACTATCTTTCACGGTGAATCCATAAGAGTTATGGTTAGACGTTATGAAAAATGCATGTCTAGGATTGGCATCATCAAAGACCTGGTACTTAAGTGTGCCTAGTGCGCCACCTCTCTTTCATGTTGACCTACCTGGTGCATTTGTTCGTTAATGCAAATGGTTTATGAAACCTCGTGATCCTTCTTTGGCCCATTAACCGCAACATAGGGATAATCAGTTTCAAACTCCGTAAACACGTCGTTACTTTGTTCGCACGATGTTTGAAATGCATGTTTGATTGCACGATATTTGTTTTGCATGGTTATATCCCATAGCCTTTATGGTTTTGGTTTTTATAAATACGGCCTGCGTGTCGTGCCTTTCTCTATCTTCTATTGTACTTCTCTTCTCATCTCACTCCCTCGCATGTAACGCGAGTTTCTGAAAATTGTAAATACTCATGGAGATAAAGCAAGAACCAAGGTAGCAGCGTGGTGGGCCTTCCCTGGTGGACCGGGCGTTTCAGAAGCAGATTCTATCTTCAGTAGAATGGTCCTCCCATTGGCTTGGGACGGGTCGTCTTAGGTTAAGAAGGGCTATAATCATTGTATATTTATTTACCGCTTATATTTAACTTGTATGTGATGCAATGGATGTCTTATAAGTATGGTTAAACATAGTTCTATTGATAGGATCAATGTTAAAATGATGAGATAATTAAGTAAATCCCTCACTATAATTCTAAGTCTGTTTTAACCATCCAATATTTACCCTCGTTAAATCTTCGATCGATATAATGCGAGCTTTGCCAAAGCAATGTCACATTTATCTATCTTAGTTAAACGCGAAGAATAAGGTAGTGATATTCACCGGTTGAGATATTGGTATTGACTTAGCTGGGTTCTTCTAATAGGATTAGAAAACCTAGTGGTTAAAAGTTTTGGATAATCATAAGATGATTTAAAGAACAAGAGTTGTTCGCCAAAAGATGAGGAATTACATGAGATGTAATTAGTAAGGTGTTACTTACCTAAATAACCATTTCCTAAAAGACTGGCCAAAGCTGATTTAGGAATGGTGAAATACGGATCCTCGCTCACTAGAAAAACTATCGAAACGTTTTTCCGAAATTAAAACTAGAGGGTTTTTAATTTTGAAGAAAATAGTGGGAGTAAATTTATAGTAAAGACCTATCTATAAATTTTAAAATTTAGTAAAACTTATGTAGCATATTTTCTTTGTTGTAGAATTAATGGCAAATAATACTCTATCTCTGCGATCTATCCTTGGGAAGAATAAGCTCAATGGCATAAACTTCCTTGACTGGTTCCGCAATTTGAGAAGTGTTCTCAAACAGGAAAAGAATGAATATGTCATTGAAGAACCTGTTCCTGATGAACCGGTTGCCACTGCTTCCAGAGCTGACAAAGACAAGTTTAAGAAACACATGGACGACATGCCGGATGTCGGTTGTCTTATGCTTGCCTCCATGACCCCTGAGCTTCAGAAGCAACATGAGGACATGGTAGCTTATGATATGATTCAAAATCTCAAGGAGATTTATGAAGGGAAAGCTCGTCAAGAGAGGTACGAGACCTCTAAAGCTCTGTTTCAATGCAAGATGAGTGAGGGATCTCCCGTAGGAGCTCACATAATCAAAATGATGGGCTACATCCAAATGTTGGAGAAGTTCGGCTTTCCACTGAAAGACGAATTAGCTACTGATGACATCCTGCAATCGTTGCCGGATAGTTTCAATCAGTTCGTCCTTAATTTCAATATGAATGAAATTAACAAGACGCTGCCACAATTGCTCGGCATGTTGAGAACTACTGAAATCAACCTGAAGAAGGTAGGACATAAACATGTTCTGATGGTCCGCAAGGGCAAGAAGAAAGGTAAATCGGCAGCAAAGTCTAAAGGTGATGGTAAGATCAAAACCGATGAAAAGGAGGCATTGAAACCTAAGAAGGGAATCAAGAAGGATGGAAAAATGTTTCCATTGCGGCAAGACCGGACATTGGAAGCGAAACTGCCCCACACACCTACAAGAAGTCAAGAAAGAAAAAACGAGTGAGGCATCAACCTCAAAGGCTTCTAAAGAGAAGGCATCAGAATAGACATGGACATGCGAATGGAAATAAAGCAAGAGTTGCTACATCATCCATTAGGACATGTGTTTTGCTTAAATAGATTTGTTTTAGTTTTTAAGATTATTATTTTGTGCCTAAGTTTTAGTTATCTTGTAAGGATAAGATATTTTAATTTTGAGATTATTTAAATAAATGTTATTCTTTTAATCTCTTATGGCACAACGAATCAATGATCTTTAAACTAATCAAATCAATAATATTTATAAGATAAATAAACAAATGACTAATCTCAAACTCATAAAAGTATTAAGGTAATTTGATGAGATCAAATTCAAGAATATTTAAAGTTTGATGAACTTTCAAAGAATATGAGTTTGTCCCATAATTAAATCCCAAAAGTGGAACGAAAAGTCTTTGAAAGAGAATCAAATATGTTAGACATGTTTTGATTCAGAACAACTCATTTTCGACTTCTTTACACACTAGAAAAATAACTCTCATACTTAATCGTGTTTTTTTTGAAACGTCATATAAGATATGGACTAAGAATTGTTTTAGAATACCTTTGAAGTTTTAAGGCTACTTACATGTTAAAATGTTTACAAAGTTCGAACCTTAAAAACTCCATTTGTTGTTTATCCCAACGAGAACAAAGCGTTTGTTTCTCAAACAAGAGTTTATCTTGAAAGAGATTAATTCTCACAAAGGGATATTATTTCTTCAACTTTAACGAGAACAAAATATTTGTTGCTCAAACGATAGTTTATCTCGAAAGAGAATACTTATCACTAAGGGATTTCATTTTTCAACGAGAACAAAATGTTTGTTGCTCAAACGAGAGTTTCTCTCGAAAGAGATTACCTCTCACAAAAGGAAAAAATGGAATTTGGAATGTGAAGAAATTTTAGACAACAAATTTATGAACCAAAGATTGAGAATGTTCCACAAATGATCAAGGAACATTGGAACAAAACACAACCATTGTGTTGATCCTGAAGAGAATAGCATATACTTGAGAAATATGGATTTCTCATTATTCGTATATGGAAACACTCTTCTTTTCGGATCAAGATAAAGACTAGGTCTTCTCAGAAAGCAATGGTGAGCCCAAAATTCGAGAAATGGTTAAGAGCCATGAGATATGAGATGGAAACCATGTCTAAAACCAAGTATAGACTTTGGTTACCTAAAAGGGTAAAACCTAAGAGGTATGGATGGGTTTTTCAAAAAAGAAAATCCGACATGGATGATAAAACATACAAAGGATGATTCGTCGCTAAAAGTTTTCGACAAACTTCATAGTATAGACTATGATAACGCATATTCCTTGTAGCTATGTTTAATCCATCTTAATCTCACTTTCAAGTAGTTACATACCATGATTATAGAATCAAATAAAGGAATGTCAAAACCGCTTTCCTAAGGGAAAACTTATAGATATGAGATGGAATCCATGTCTAAAACCAAGTATAGAAAATGCTTGGCCAAGCTCGAATATTATGATATGAGATATCATAGAGATTCGTTTATCATGATCTTCTCAAGACATCAAGAAACACTAGATGTGCAACGCAAGTGTGACTAACCCATGACTTGTGTTCATCTAAGATATAAAGGACAAAAGGATGAAATACATAAAGAAAGTTTATTCAGGAATTAGGAAAGTCAAACCATGACTTCATACAACTTAGGTTGAAATGATGTATTGCTAGATGCCTCTCATTGTTTGTAGAATTAGAACAGTTCTAATTTTGTTGCTAACGTTGCATGAACCTACAAGGGTCACACCATTCGAATGAAACAAACAAAAATTGGAAACCATACTCCCTATTTTAGGGAGGTTGCCGAAAATCCCCTATGGGATAGGGGAAATCGGCAACTCCCTTAAATGGGAATAATATTGGATAAATATTTTATTTATCAGATATTTTTTAGAGTATGGAAAATATTTAGAGACTTAAATTTTATAGAATAAGATTCTAGAAATTTAAATATACATTTGGAATTTATATAATGTATATTAAATTCCAAGTTTATGTAGAATTAGATTCTACATAATTAAAAATATATTTAAATATATTTAAATCCAAGTAAAGATAGAATGAGATTCTATATAATAAATATATATATATATATATTTGGATTAAATATAATGTATATTTAAATCCATGTTTTATGTAGAATGAGATTCTACATAATTATATATATATTTCATTTAATATTATTAAATATAATGTATATTTAATATAAACCAATTTCAAGTAGAATTAGATTCTATGAATTTTGGTTGAACTTGGATTTAAGGAATTCAACTAGAATTAAGTCTCTGAATACTATTTAAAGGGACAAGGGCTAGCAACCAAATCATCCTTATTCCTCCTCTTGAAGATTTAGACAACACCCCTAGGGATTCCCCACTGGAATTCGACATATCCCAAAAAGCTCTCTAAGAAGCTGTTTGATATTTTCTGGTGTGTTCTACTTGCACCCTGGCAAATCCCTGAAGGTTCCCTTGCTCGATTGCAAGTTCCGGTTGAACTCTTGGTCGATTTTAGACTCCCTCAGGAATACATGAAGGGATTTCGACTTCTCCCTGGAAGGTGTTCAAACCTGTCGAAATTTATCCCTAAGTGTTAGGGAGGCGGAAACTTTGTTTGTTTTGTTCGGGATGACTCCGTAGAGGTCGTTGCGAACCTGTGACGATTCTGGTTTTACTTGACGTGGTTATTCCGACATACTGTCGGTTTTCCAGTTTCCAGAGTTTAAAAAAGGGTAACTCTCCATCTTTTCACCCCGGATTCGTTCCTGTACATGGATCCTGGCTGGATTACGTCGGATTAATTTTTCCGCTGCGCCACGGGGCGTGTCGACGTGACACAACAACGTGATCTCTGCCGAAGGAATCAAAGTTGACCCTAAAAGGATTCAAGCTATCCTTGATTGGCGACCTCCGAAGAATGTTGGTGAGGTTCACAATTTTCTCGGTTTAGCCGGTTATTACAGAAGGTTCGTTAGAGGCTTCTCTACAATCACTTTACCGCTAACCAAACTCCCCCGAAAGGATCAACCATTTGATTGGTCTGAAAATCAGAAAATAAGCTTCAACCAATTGAAGCAAGCATTAACTCATGCCCCAATTTTGATCCAACCTGAGCTGGGCAAAGAATTCACAATCTATAGTGACGCCTTCCATTCGGGATTGGGTTGTGTCTTGATACAAGGTGAAAATGTAGTAGCATACGCATCCCGGCAATTGAAGACACATGAGCTCAATTACCCGACACATGACCTCGAGTTAGCTGCCATCGTCTTTGCACTCAAAATTTGGAGACACTAGCTCTACGGTGAAAGATGCCACTTGTTTACCGATCACAAAAGTCTGAAGTATCTCCTTACTCAGAAAGATCTCAATTTAAGACAAAGGAGGTTGTAGAACTAATGTTTTGATATAATAATTGAAAAATGTTTTGGACTGATTTAAAAATACTTAAAACATTTACAAAGTCCAAACAACTTGAAATTATGTTTAGGGAAGTTTTTATAAAGGGTTTTTATGTTTTTCAAAGCCAAACTTCACAAAATTGTCTAGGTGTTTCGAAATACCTTGGGGAATTTCGAAACAGGGGATTACAGTAGCCAAAACGTTTCGAAACTTGTTTCGAAACGGGCTTTCCTTGGACAGATTTTTGCCCAGCGTTTCGAAACGGGCGAGGCCGTTTCGATACGCCTACGTGGCATTGACCATAACGGTCATAAACCCCAACGACCATTTTCCCAACTAACTTTTAAATGCAGGCGTTTCGATACGGGCTTATAGCGTTTCGATACGCGTTTCGAAACGGAAAGGGGGTGTTTCGAAACGGGTACCCTGACAGACTGCAACGGCTCTTTCTACATTGAGAGTGTTTCGAAACGGCTTCGAGCGTTTCGAAACGGGTAGCTGCAGAACTGCATTTATGGTGGGAATTAAAGTCGTCAACGGCTCCAATATGATCCCAACGGCTAGTAACGGCTACAAACTCATTTGGAAGTACAAAAGGGACCTCCAAGCATCAAGAGAAGTCTAATGCTCATATTGTCAAACATCAAATGATCAAAGATTGTCTTAGCACTTAAATTGTCAATTCTTGTATAGACAAACACTAGTGAGCCAAAATTGTCAAATTTGCTCAAGTGTTTTAGGTTTTGGGTGAGTGCTTTATTGCAAACAAACACCTATTAGAGGGTTTTAAGTTTGCTTCTTATTTCTCTTTGTAAAGAGGGTTTTTGATCAAGGCTTTGGGTAGAAGCTTGATCGTTTGTAAGGGTTTCCTCCTAATCCTAGAAAAGGGGACGAATCAATTAGTGGAATTGGTTGAGAAATCCTTAGTGGGAAGCTAAGGTAGTGGATGTAGACCTTGGTTAGAAGGTTGAACCACTATAAATCATTGTGTCAATTTTCATTTTAGCTTCCTAATCCCTTCCACCCAAAAATCCACCTCTCCACCACTTGGTGAGCTAAATTGGTTGATCAAATCGAGCCCCACACATCTCAACAATTGGTATCAGAGCTTGGATCAATCGAAGAGGATTCACATCCTATTGAGAAGATCCGGCAAGCTCGATCACTATTTCATCAACCGGCTCAAATGGCACATTCAATCGACAAACCGCCTTTCTTTGACGGAACTCACTATGCCCATTGGAAGACAAAGATGAAGTTCTTCATCAAATCAAGAGATTACAAGCTTTGGGATGTAGTTGAAGATGGTCCGTTCGTGCCTCAAAGAAGTAAAGCAGAGTGAAGTGCCGACGATCGCAAGAAGATGGAGCTAAATTGCAAAGCCTTGCACATTCTATTTTGTGCATTTGGTCCATCCATCTATGAGAAGATGTCTTCTTGTGAGAGTGCCAAGAAGGTATGGGACAAGCTTGAAGTCACATACAAGGGAACCAATGAAGTCAAGGAGACCAAGATTGGGCTCCTAACCCTTGAGTATGAGAACTTCAAAATGGATCCGGAAGAGAACATCGAGAAGATGTTTGATAGGTTCTCCACCATCACAAATGGTCTCAAAGGATATGGAGAAGCCATCCCGGAAGAAAGCTTGTTCGAAAGCTCATCTACTCACTTCCCGAGTCTTGGGACTCAAAGAGGACTGCCATCATCGAAACCAAAAATTTGAAGACTTTGAAGCTTGATGAACTCATGGGGTCACTTCTTACTCATCAAATCATGAAGAAGAACAAAGAGGATGAGAAGAAGAGGGAAGAAATTAGAGCTATGGGAGAGAAGAAAATCAAAGGGCTTGGCATCAATGCAAGTGCCATGGCTCTCAAATCCTCCACTTGCCATCATGTATACTCAAGTGAAGAGGAGGATGAAGATGAAGAGATAGTTCATCTCTTCAAGAAGTGTGCCCCTTTCATGAAGAAAGCCTTGAAAGAGCTTGAACGAGAACCCAAGAGAAAGGAGAAGGCAAGCACTTCAAGCCATAAGAAGAAGGCATATGTGGCTACTTGGAGTGATGAAGACTCCACCGACGATGAACAAGCCAACCTTTGCCTTATGGCCGTCGAAGAAGATCCAAGGGTAACTTCTAATTCATCTACTTCATGTTCTTATTCCTTTGATGAATTACAAGATGCCTATGATAATTTGGTTTTAGATTTTAAAAGCCACATTTTGAAAAACAATAAATTGATTTCAAAGTTAAAAATTCAAAATGATTTGCTTTCTAAAACCAAACTTGAACTTGAAGCAAAACTTGAAGAGTTTGAATTAAAATGTTTTGATTTACAAAAATTGCTTCAAAAAGTTCAAGAAGAAAAGGATTTGATTTCCAAAGAGCTAGAAAAGAAAAACAATTTTGGAAAATCAAATTTCTATGTTAGACAATCTAGTGCCCCTAGATTTATTAAAGGAAAATGTTTTAGAAGTGTTTGGGTCCCAAAAGGACTAACCACTTCAATTAAAAAGGATGACATTGAAAAATGGATTCCTAAGGGGACTAAAATTTGTGCAACTAATGTTCATGGATCCAAAGCAATTTGGATACCAAAAATTACTTGATTGTCTATTGTTAGGTTTGATGGAGATGTTCAACAAGTCAAACATTGAGGGGGAGCTCCATGCACACAAGGAAGAGCACTTGAAGAAGGAAGGCTTCACATCCTCCCTTGGGTTCAAGTGTTGGTAAAAATTCTAGTTGTTTTTGCATTTATTTGTTTTATATTTAGTTTATTCAACTAGATGATCATAAATGTTGGACTAACATTTTTAATGATGCTTTGAGTAAGGGGGATCCATTTTAAAACCAAATTCTTATTTTCGTCAGAGTTTTTACCTCTATTGTTATTTTGAACTTAATGTTTTAAATTTTTTTGATATAACAAAAAGGGAGAGAAATGGTTTGAAAAATTGAATTTTCAAATGAATAAGGGGGAGCTTTATTTGATTTACATTCTTAATTCTCTTATTCACATTTTTAAAGATAAAGGGGGTGAATCCCAAACAATTTTTCAAGTGAGTTTTATTATATCAAAAAGGGGGAGATTGTAGAACTAATGTTTTGATATAATAATTGAAAAATGTCTTGGACTGATTTAAAAATACTTAAAACATTTACAAAGTCCAAACAACTTGAAATTATGTTTAGGGAAATTTTATAAAGGGCTTTTATGTTTTTCAAAGCCAAACTTCACAAAACTGTCTAGGTGTTTCGAAACACCTTGGGGCGTTTCGAAACAGGGGATTACAGTAGCCAAAACGTTTCAAAACTTGTTTCGAAACGGGCTTTCCTTGGACAGGATTTTTGCCCAGCGTTTCGAAACGGGCGAGGCCGTTTCGATACGCCTCCGTGGTATTGACCATAACGGTCATAAACCCCAACGGCTATTTTCCCAACTAACTTTTAAATGCAGGCGTTTTGATACGGGCTTATAGCGTTTCGATACGCGTTTCGAAACGGAAAGGGGTGTTCCGAAACAGGTACCCTGACAGACTGCAACGGCTCTTTCTACATTGAGTGTGTTTCGAAACGGCTTCGAGCGTTTCGAAACGGGTAGCTGCAGAACTGCATTTATGGTGGGAATTAAAGTCCTCAACGGCTCCAATATGATCCCAACGGCTAGTAACGGCTACAAACTCATTTGGGAGTACAAAAGGGACCTCCAAGCATCAAGAGAAGTCTAATGCTCATATTGTCAAACATCAAATGATCAAAGATTGTCTTAGCACTTAAATTGTCAATTCTTGTATAGACAAACACTAGTGAGCCAAAATTGTCAAATTTGCTCAAGTGTTTTAGGTTTTGGGTGAGTGCTTTATTGTGCAAACAAACACCTATTAGAGGGTTTTAAGTTTGCTTCTTATTTCTCTTTGTAAAGAGGGTTTTTGATCAAGGCTTTGGGTAGAAGCTTGATCGGTTGTAAGGGTTTCCTCCTAATCCTAGAAAAGGAGACGAATCAATTAGTGGAATTGGTTGAGAAATCCTTAGTGGGAAGCTAAGGTAGTGGATGTAGACCTTGGTTAGAAGGTTGAACCACTATAAATCATTGTGTCAATTTTCATTTTAGCTTCCTAATCCCTTCCACCCAAAAATCCACCTCTCCACCACTTGGTGAGCTAAATTGGTTGATCGAATCGAGCCCCACACATCTCAACAGAGGTGGATTGAATTGCCGAAAGATTATGATCTAATCATCGACTATCATCCCAGTAAAGCCAATGTGGTTGCAGATGCTCTTAGTCGAAAACCGACCCTCGGTAAGCCATTCTAAGCCTTATGCTATTCGAATTACTCATCCTTGTTCCCAAAGAACCATTCAAACTCTACCTTGCCTGATAAGTAATGGTTCGAACTCCTTCTTGAAAAATAATCAACCATTCGAAATTTGTCTAGTCTTATAAGTAATCCATTTGAATTGTTTTCTCATAGCTTCCTTAACTATCAACACTTATTTGCAAATCTCTAAAGCTTGAAAATATTTGTCCGAACATCAAGTTCAGTCTAGCCTAATCACAAGGATTAAAGAGCTTCAACAATTTGACCCGGAACTTCAAAAAATTAGTTCTAAGCTTGAGTCTAATTTTGACTTCTCTGTTAAGTCGAGCGGTGTCCTCTATTTCAAGGATAGAGTTTGTATTCCTAAAAACAAGGAATTACAAGAAGAGATGCTGCAAGAAGAACATCAGAGTTCTTTCTCGATCCACCCTGGATCGGTTAAGATGTACAAGGATCTCAAGCCCTTGTATTGGTGGCCCGGAATGAAAGTGGCTATCAACAATTTTGTGTCGAAGTGCCTGAACTGTTAGAGAGATAAAGCCGAGCATCGAGTCCCTACCGGATTACTCCAACCTCTCGAATTGCCTCAATGGAAATGGGATCGAATCGCTATGGATTTTGTATTCGGTCTTCTTTGCTCCCCAAGAAAGTGTGACGCTATCTAGGTAATTGTCGATCAATTTACCAAATCTGCTCATTTCATCCCGGTTCGTATAAACTACAACTTGGAATCCTTGGCTGATCTGTACATTCTGGAAGTCATCCGTTTACACGGAGTCCCTACTTCAATTGCTCCAATATAGACACCCGGTTTACAGCTCGATTCTGGAGAACTCTACAACGAGCCCTCGGCACCAAGCTAAATCTGAGCACAGCTTTCCATCCACAAAGAGACGGACAATCCGAGCGAGTGATTCAAGTTCTTGAAGACATGCTTCAAGCTTATATCATCGAATTCGGAAAGAACTATGAAAAGTCACTACCATTGGTTGAATTTACATACAACAATAGCTTCCAATCTTCGATTCAAATGGCTCCTTTCGAAGCGTTGTATGGTAGAAGATGCCGAACACCCCTTTGTTGGTCCGAACTTGGTGATAATAAGGTGTTAGGACCTCAATTGCTTCGGGAAACCGAAGAACAATTACAAGTTATCCATTCTCGGTTGAAGGAAGCTTTCGATAGACAAAAGTCTTACGCTGATCAGAAACGTAAAGACATACAATACGAGATCGGTGATAAGGTCTTTCTCAAAGTCTCTCCGTGGAAGAAAGTGTTTCGGTTCGGTAAAAGAGGGAAGCCAGCCCTCATTTCATAGGACCTTTCGAAGTGATTGAAAGAATCGATCTGGTAGCTTATCGACTTGCACCCCCTAGCGAGTTCGATAAGATACATAACGTATTCCACGTTTCATTTCTTCGAAGATACCGATTCAATCAATCTCACATCTTAGAGCAGGAAGAAGTAGAACTGAATCCCGATCTATCCTACGAGGAAGAACCAATCCAAATCCTTGATAGAGAAATTAGACGACTCTGAAACAAGAACATATCTCTTGGAAAGGTTCTGTGGAGAAATCATAAAATCCAAGAAGCTACGTGGGAACCTGAGGATACGATGCAGAAGCATTATCCTCATCTATTCAGTTCAAGTAAGAATTCGAGGAAAAATTCTTTCTTTTAAGGAGGGTATAATTGTAACACCCTCAATCTTACCCTAGAATTAATTAGATCAATTGGCTAAACAATTGACTCAAATTAAACCCACTGACCTCTAATTCGACTAGTTAGGATTTAATTAGAAAGAATGAACAAATTAAAGGGCCAAATTAAGAGGACTAAGCTAAATTAAATGATAAATAAAAGAATTGCGTGCTAAATTTCCTATTTCTTAAGAGTGGCCTTGGCTGATTATTAATCAAAGAATTAAACCAAGGAAAAACTAGTCATTTCCTAAATGCCACTAACTATGATAATCATTTTCTTCCTTAAGCCATTATCAGCCAAATGAGAGAGATAGTTTTAGGGAGAAGAAAATCTGGAGAAAAACACTTAGAAAGCTAGAGAATTCATCATGCATGTGGTCATTTTCCATAGGAATTAAGCTATAAAGCTAGGTAAGTGTTTTTGCTGAACTAGTTAACCGAATTGTTATGTTGAATTGTTTATATGATCTGTTTTGTTGCAATTGATTGTTGTAATTGTTGATTTTAGATCTTGAATTGAGTTATATGTTGATTAATTAAATGAATTTAGCTTGGGTTATATGATAGGATTTGAAAATAGCACACAAGATGACACTAGATGCTGCCTGAATGTGTTAAGTGATTGTTTTGTTAAATCTGGAAATTAGAGGGACTAGAAAACGTTTCTAGAAAAAGGTCACCTAGGGAAAGTTGTTAAATATTGATGAAATGAACTGTTGGTAAAATCAAATTGAGGTTAAATTGGTTAGATAATGAGTTAAAATGAAAACTAGTCACATGGAAATGCAAAACTGTTTAGGGGACTGTTTTGGTGAATTTGAAAATGTTAGGGGATCAAATTGCTCTATAATTGATTCTAGAAATAATGATTAAAAATAGGGAACTTGATGTATGAATGATTTATAGCTTGAATTGGATGTTTAAAGTGACTAGTTGGCAAGCTAGGTGAATCTGGACTAACTTGGAAATTTGATAAATCAGTGGACTGTTATGTTCTGTTTAGGGACCATAATGGACTTGAAATAATAAGGGAAAACAGGGTAAACTCTAGTTATAAAGGCTAAATTAAAATAGTAAAGGAACTAGGCTTAAAAGTGCACTATGGTGCCTTAGAGTGAAATTTGGCAGTTTAGTCCCTAGACAACTGCCATGTCTTTAAATGCAAATATGTATTGATCTAGAAATGGGAAAAATATGAGCCGTACATGGATAAACGCTAGTTGAATAAGATTTCTAACAAGGTAATTTAATTGAAAATCCAATGTGTAGATTAAAAGTTATGGCCAGAATAGTAACAGACGTGCAAACTGCCAGAACTGGAAAACAATTTTGAAATGAATTGTGATTGTGCTTGTGTGATTGAGTTATATGATTGAATTGGATGATAATATGTTTTGTATGTATTTATATGTGAATTGTCAGACCAGGAAATTGAGGAAACAATGGAAGAGGCAAGGGCTGGCCAATCGAATAGGAAGAACAAAGGCATATTCATCAAGGAGCAAGAATAGCTTATAAGCTTGGAGTGTTGTGAGTGTAGATAAACTTAGGGTTAGGACTCGTGTCCTAACCAATGTTTTATGTTTATAGATGAATGTATGAAATGAATCTAATCTATATTGGGTAAAATATCTTAGGGGAAGAAAGGACCTAAAGGAAATATAATAGTAGGATTATGATTGATAACTAGCTTAGCTTAACATGAACTTGAAATGGATGCTCCTAATATGATGACTATTTGAATGATGGACTGAATGCTATGTTGTTGCCATTTGATGCTTATTGATGTTTGAGAATATTTGATTGGTTGATTGCTGGAAATTGTGAAAGCTTGCAAATTAATTAGGATCTAACCATTTAGAGACTTGAAATGTGAATTGATCTTGTTATAATTGGTTGCCTAAACACTTGTGATATGTTTGCTTAATCTAAAAGACACTATAAGCCCTTGGTTGATTAGTTGGTCTCAAGTAGAATGGCATGCCATAGAGTCTAGAGCTCCTCTGATTTAGTACTCCATGTACTATCTGTTTCGGTGTTTTTGTCACCTATTGACCTTGATGCTTGGTGCATCCTTTAATTGGCACTTGATTTCTCTATTGTTGGTGTGGAAGACACCTTGATACATTTGAGTATCCTCTGATTTGATGCTTTAAGCATCCTCTGATTTGGTACTTTGTACCTATTAAGACTTGATTACCTAGTCCCACAAATCTACGAAGGCAAAACATTTAAAAGCTCTTGAATAATACTTATCATATGTTAAATGGAATGTGTAATATGTAATATGAATGCGTTCATATGGAAATGTGATCATATGTTAAAGATGTTTGAGTGATCAATCTAATATGTTTAATATGTATAAGAATGGCTAGGGCAATGGCCCTATTTCGAATAAAAAGACTGAAATGTGAACAATGTTTGTATATTTGATTATTGCTTGTTTTTTGTGGTTGATATTAGCAAATTGGCTATTTGAAAGTGTTAAATGATCTATATGATTTTGTTTGATCTTAGATATGCTTGTATGTACATGTTTATATGATTGATAAAGATGAGACTAGCTATGTGAGGTACTTGCCATTGCATGAAACTAGTTAGGTGATGCTCAAATGAATTGAAGCCTAGCTAGGTAACCTTTGTTAAATGAGATAAAACATTTAAAAGATTGAATTAATAGTTATAGGAACTACCTCACTAAGTACTTATTGTACTTATCACTCTCTGTAAATCCTATGTTTGATTTTGATATAACAAAGTGTTTTAAGGACTAAATTGTAAAACTTGAAATGAATTTTTAAGTCCCTCTAAAGGTTTCAAATCAACAAGGCTTTGCTCTAGTTTGAAAAACTCAAACTCCAAAATATTTTCTAAGTGTTCCAAGGCCAAATTGCTCAAAAACGTCAATGCGTATCGATACGTCTCTTACCGTATCGATAATTTTTTTTTCAAACTCGGCTATTGGAGAAATCTGTTTCGATACGCCCCTTACCGTATCGAAACAGGGTATCGAAATTGTTGAGTGTATAAAAGTTCTATATTTTACCCCTCATTTACCCATATTTCTGCTGCATTCAAGCTTATTTCATTGCATTTATGATAGATTTCTTCATATACATCACAATTAGATAAAATGACACAGTTGCTATTGATTTTGGTTACTTTTGCAGGTATCTGTTGTGGCAGACTCAGGGTAGCAAAGGAGCAGAGCTGGAACACAAGACTGGAGTCGAGGAGTAAACGCTGTCATGACCACTGCCGTGGCAGGCATGACGACAACATTGGTGAGGTGGAAGAGTGAAGTGGAGCTCGACAGATAGAGGATTTCAAGCCGGTCTGTCGTGGACCACTCCTATATTTTTCAGAACCCTGAGGTAGAATGAAGGCCAAGCCCAAAGTTCAAGGAACAAATTCAAGGCAAGAAAATAGGACGAATTAAAGGCATATACTCAGATGATTTAATCTCCAATAGAGTTGTACTTTAGTTTAAACTTGTATTCTTTCCATATTAGAAAACTTGGACCCAAGGCCTATATAAAGGCATGTAATTCGACCTAGGAAGGGATATCTCATTCCCAGCCGTCTTCCCAAAAACCCTTGTCGTTTTCCCCTCTTCATCATGTTCTAAACTCCCCCTAGGGCTAAGGGTTGATTCTGTAAAGTAGTTGCAAGGATTGTATTGTTTTAGGAATTTTCTGTTAAGGGCAATAAAAACTTCAAGTTTATTTATTCTGGTTTTCATATCTCGCAAGAGTATCGTGAGAGCATTGTGAGGTTATCTATTTGTTTGAAATCGGGAGAGTCATGTAACACCCCGATTTTTGACCTAAAATAAAAACCCTAATTTTAAAATTCTAAAACCCTAACCTTTTTGAATTTCTAAAACTAATTTAATTTCGAGTCTTAAAAATTTTGAGCTCGGAATTAAATTATGAGAAATTTGGATTTCAAAGTCAAATGGTGATTTTATTTTAAAAGGTTTAGAGAGTGTTTTTGTATTTTATAAAGTTGTTTTTTTTACTCCAAAATAAATATCGGGACTAAGCCCAAATTAAGTCCTATTAAATTTTAACCTATATATATTTCATCTAACACCGGAATTACCCTAAAATACACTTTTTTCGTCGTTAATTCTGATTGCGCCAAGGTTGAGTAAACTATTTGCATCTTTTTGCAAAGCCAAGCCATCCTTACCAGATTGCAAAGTATTTTCTAAAGCAAGCTATATCTTTATTCTAAATCATTGATTTTACTGCATTGGTTAAGTCTTTATTTATTTGTTTATTTATTACACATATAGTGTAAATCAGTGGCCAGGGATTTTCATTGATGAAAGCACTTTTTTTTGTTTAGATTTGTTGTACCGTTTATGATTAATTTATTTATTAAGTTACTTCATTTTTTTTATTTTAATTGAATACCTATATACATATATATAAATTGTTTCAAGGGTTTTGAATTTATATAGAGAATTGGTTCTAATTTCCAAAACTACATTATTGAATATTTAAAAAAAACTGGAACTTGTTTGAAAATGTTCAAAATTGAAACCTCTTATTTTAAATTCCAGTATTTAAACCGATTTTCTCTATTAGGTTGCAAACTCTTCTTATATTCTTGCATCGGTCTTAGAGTTTCTTTAAAGGTAGAAACTGAAATTTATTCTCAGGAGTAGTCTTTGACTTTGGTCTTGTGGCATAGTAGTATAGAATTTTAATTTAGTGAACCTTTGTAGGTGTCGATCCTGTTCCGCCTGCTTCTAGGTCTGAGCGTGGGAGACGTCACTCCCGACGTTGAGCTGTTAGTTGTCTGAGGTGTGTTCTCTGCTTGTGCTATACTATATGTGTTGATGTTGTGTGATGTTTGACTGTAAAATATGTTGTTGCTATGTGATGTTTGACTGTAAAATATGTTGTGAACTGGGCTATGTGATATGTTGTGATCTGGACTATGTGATATGTTGTGATCTGGGCTATGTGATATGTTGTGATCTGGACTATATGATATGTTGTATGTCATTCTGTTAAACATCATACATCGGATTCTGAATAGTTAATTATCGGACTAAATGCTCATGCATTTTCGGACTAATGATGTTGCATTCGGATTGAAATCGGAACATTCATGTCATATCATTCGGGTGGGAAATGTACGGCGGAAGTTCAGTGGTTTCATCCTTCGGGCTGAATTTCACTTCGGATCAGTGGTTCCACCCTTCGGGCTGAGTTCCACTTCGGATGGTGACGATGTAGAGAGTGGTTCAGGGGAACCTTACTCTTAGGACGGTGATGTAGATGGGTTCATGACATAGACTTAGGTGCATCGTGCCTTGTATATTTGTATGTTCGATTGACTGCTGAAATAACTATGTTGACTGTATGATTCTTGTGATTTTCTGTTTGATGCACCTTAGAGACACACTGAGCTTAATAGCTGACTCCCCCTTAGCTTCTATTTCAGATTCTCAGACATAGGAGTTCGGTACTTGGAGGACCACAATTTATCAGATTTATTTCAGTTTTCAGTATGGACATTTCGAATTTATAAAATTATTTTATTTTAGTTATTATTTTGGGATTTATATTATTTCGGTTACTTATACATTTATTTGGGATTTTTAACTGTTTTAGCATGCATGAGAATTTTTATTTGGATATTTGAATAATTTATTATATGATGTTTTTATTTATACGCCCGTGTTTTTTTTAAAAAAAGAACTCATTGTGAAACGACACCTTTTTCAATAAATAACCTATATTCTTTGTTTTATAAATTATTTAAACTTAAAATTTATTACTTGAGGGAAAAGTTTTCAAACGTGACTTCCTAAATTTGGTCTTTTCTTCTAGGCCGAGTTTAGGGGGTTACAAGTCAAGTATACAAACGGAATAAATACGCGTTTTTCCAGTTTATGGTTAAACCATCTCGGCTTAGGGATAAGTACGAGGTTAAGTGGCTAAGGAAGAATTTAACAACATTGGTGTTCACCCTTCGATTTACGTCGGGAGGTATCATCTAAGAAGTGTTCATCAACAGAACTTGGGCCTAGGGATAGGACGAGTCATAGCAGGGATTCTTGCCAAGCTTGAAGTACAGAGTTGTGTGATCTATGCCGTGACATCAACAGACTTCTGCTGCGACAGGTGTTGCCGCGACAGGGACGACGACAGAAAAAAAGTTCTCTTACAGTGCAACACCTGCACTATTGAGCAAATCAATACCGGCCTATTTCTTAAATCTGGTCTTTTACTCTTTTATTTTAGTTGTTATTCACGATTACTCTACAATCCAATTAAACTCTTTCTTCTCTCGTGCATCAATTCTAGGATAAAGCTATTTCCAGTCCCTGTGGAGACGATATCCGATACTCCAAGTATCACTTTACTACTTGCGTCGTGTACACTTGCACTATTTGCGATAGTACTTTTGACACGCAACAAGTTTTTGGCGCCGTTGCCAGGGACTGACAACATATCTTTACCCTTACTCTTACTGCACTTTTCTTTTTCTTTTTCTGTTTTTAGTGGCATTATTTACCATGTGCTTTTCACAAGGTTTTTTGTTTGCTTATACACAGATCTAGACGAGGCAAAGAACCTGAGTACGAACTAGATCCTGGAATCGAACGCACGTCTCAACTCAGGAACCGAGTCTGACTCTTGATAGCAAGAAACGACTATCTTGAGAAACAACTAGAAGCAATGGTGAATGGAAGGCTGAATGAGGGGGTAGATGACCCACACAACAATATCCAAAGGGTTATTGGAGATCCTCCCCAAGATGTCCGGAATGAACGGCCTGCTGCCACTGCCGCACGGTAATCCTGCCGCGACTATATGGTCAATGACCATGTTGAACTAGAGACCACCTTGCCAGGCGTGGAAGCTGAGAACTTCGAGCTGAAACCTGTTATGTTCAGCGTGATAAATTCCGCTGGCCAGTTTAGTGGTTCTGCAACTGAGGATGCTAGGGAACATCTGAAAACGTTCCAAGAAATCTGTGGATCGTATAGATTACAAGGAATAAATCTGGAAGTACTGAGGCTCTGGTTATTTCCTCATTCACTGAGAGACAGAGCTAAAACTTGGTGGAATAAACTAACGTCGGGTTCAATACGAACTTGGGCAGATATCTCTCATGAATTCTTATCTCATTTTAATCCTTCTCATTTATCTGAATAATTTCGTAACGAAATTGCTACTTTTCAACAGGAGGATGACGAACCAATGCACGAGGCATGAGATAGATTTACAACGCTACTTCGGAACTGTCCGATGCATGGGTTCCCCGTGTGGAATTAGGTCGTCAAATTCTACAATGCTTGCAATACACAGTCGTCTGAGATTAGATTCAGCAGCAAATGGGCTATTATTGGATAAGGAACCAGACGAGGCAATGATAGTGTTGAAAAACCTAGCAAAGAATGATGAGAAATTTCCTACAGCTAGGAGAGGGGGCAAACGAGGGATAACTGTAAAGGATTATGAAGCTGACAATTCCCTGAAATCACAAGTTGCATACCTCACAAAGGTAGTGGAAAATCTGCAGCGAAAAGATTCTAAACTCGTATATTCTGCAGAAAAGGCATGTGAGACTTGTAGTGGGAACCACAGTTCGGAAGACTGCCCATTACAGTTAGAAGAAGGGATGTATGTTGGGAATTACAATAAGCCAAGAAACTATGATCCCAACAATTACAATCCCAACTTGAGGAAAGATCCTAAGTTTTCCTGGAGCAATCCAAACAATGCACTGAATCCTCCAAAACAGAACAACTTAAACCAGGGGGTACCCAGAATTATGTCGCGACAGCAGCCGCAACAGCAGCCGGTAGGCGCACCCTAGTATAGTGGAGCAGACATTGGAATCATTTATGTCACAGGCAGGAGCTTACATGGCGAACATGGATCACTTTGTCAAGAAAACTGAGTCATTCATGGAAAAGACAGAGATGATGATGACTAACCATGAGGCTACCCTGAAATTGCTGGAGACACAGATGGGCTAGGTTTCCTAGCATATCAAGCCAAAGCAAAACGGAGGATTCCCTAGTGATACTGAGGTCACTAGAAAACCTACACATGAGTAGTGTAAAGCAATTACAACCAGGAGTGGGAAACAGTTACAAGCGCCAGAGATGAAGAACATACCAAGTAAGGAACTGACCTTAGATTTACCTGCCGTGAACACTGCCCCGATAGAGGAAGAACAACCTGCTGTCGACACACCTGCCGCGACAGCAAAAGGGACAGAGGAGCAAACAGAGGATGCTGAGGAACCTAAACCTCCTCAGATCCGAATACCATGTGATGGACGTCTTGAAGATTACCGTCCTCCACCCCCTTTTCCACAACGATTACAGAAATAGAAAGAGGAGTACCAGCTCAAAAAGATTTATGATATTTTTAAGTAGGTGAATTCGAAATTTCTCAAGGATGCCCGGTTACACAAGCAGATGCCCGGTTATACGAAATTTCTCAAGGATGTCATGTCAAAAAGGTCCAGACTTGGGGAATTCGTAATGGTAAAGATGACAGAAGGATGCATGACTATCTTGCACAGACATCAACCCTAGAAGAAGAAGGGTCATGGGAGCTTCATCATACCATGCATAATTGGCGACAAATTCGTGGGTAAGGCACTTTGTGATCTTGTTGCTAGCATAAATTTAATGCCAAAATATGTGTTTCAGAAAATAGGTATTGGACGAGCAAGGCCCACGACAGTCATGCTGCAACTGGCAGACCGCTCTTACGTGCAACCAGAAGGGAAGATCGAAGATATTCTGGTAAGAGTGGATAAATTTTTTCTTCCTGCTGACTTTCTTGTTTTAGACTATGAAGCAGATGAAAATACACCGATCATCCTGGGGCGACCCTTCCTTGCCACATGCAGAACTGTGATTGATGTGGAGAAAGGAGAACTGACCATAAGAGTGAATGATCAAGAAATCAAACTCAATGTTCTCCAAGTAATTAAACATGCTGATGCAGAAGAAGAGTGCAAGGCAATTGCTGAAGTAATCCTTGACCAACCCTGCATCAGGTCAAGCTGCCATGACATAAAGTTTGGTCACTGCCACAGTAGTCATCTGGAAGACTGTCACGGCAGCAACAACGACAATGACTCCTCCGACTCAGAAATATCCGACACTGAAGATCCTGAGGAGGTAAATTGGATAGGAAATCGTCCAGGTAAGTTCTTCGAGCCTCTTAATTATACCTCGAATGAACATATAATCTAGAAGACTTCGATTGAAAAGCCACCTGTTCTAGATCTTAAGCCCCTGTTAGGGTAGCTTAAATATGTTTTTCTTGGTTTAAATGATACGTTGCCTGTAATCATCTCTTCCAAGTTAATGCAGAAACAGGAGCAGCAGCTAATAAGAATGCTACAACAGCATAAGAAGGCCATTTGATGGACTATAGCTGATATCCAAGGCATCAGTTCGGCATTATGTATGCACAAGATTCTCTTGGAGGATGATCATAAGCCGACTATTGATGCCCAGAGACATTTGAACGAGGCTATACGAGAAGTGGTGAGAAAAGAGATTATCAAATGGCTTGACGCTGGAATCATATACGCCATCTCGGATAGCAAGTGGGTGAGCCCGGTGCAGTGTGTACCCAAAAAGGGAGGCACAACTGTGGTAACCAACAAAGAAAACGAGCTAATCCCAACCAGGACTGTGACCGGTTGGAGGGTTTGTATGGATTACCGGAAGCTTAATAAAGCTACCCGGAAGGACCATTTTCCCTTACCTTTTATTGATCAAATGCTTGATAGATTAGCGGGGAAACCTTACTATTGTTTTCTTGATGGTTATTCAGGTTACAATCAGATAGCAATTGCACCGGAGGATCAAGAGAAAACTACCTTCACATGCCCGTACGAGACCTATGCTTTTCGAAGAATGCCATTTGGGCTCTGCAATGCACCAGCAACCTTTCAAAGGTGCATGATGGCAATATTCTCCGACATGGTGGAGGTTTTCCTAGAGATTTTCATGGACGACTTTTCCGTCTTTGGAAACAGTTTTGAAGGTTGTTTAGGCAACTTGCAAAAAGTCCTTGAAAGATGTGAAGAGGCGAACCTGGTGTTGAACTGGGAAAAATGCCACTTCATGGTGGATGAAGGGATAGTACTAGGCCACAAAGTGAGCTGCCGCGGCATAGAGGTGGACAAAGCCAAAATAGAAGTCATCGAAAAGCTGCCACCACCCACCACAATCAAGGGGATTCGAAGTTTCTTAAGGCATGTCAGGTTTTAACGACGATTTATTGCAAATTTCTCGAAGATTACCAAACCTTTAAGCCACCTATTGGAGCAGAACCGTCCCTTTGATTTCAATGTTGAATGTACTGAGGCATTCAGAATTCTGAAGGAGAAGCTGGTAACAGCCCCGATCATACAACCACTAGACTGGAGTTTACCATTTGAGATAATGTGTGATGCCAGTGACTATGCTGTCGGGGCAACACTAGGGCAGAGGAAGGATAAGCTCTTCCAAGTGATTTACTATGCCAGCAAAACATTAAATGATGCCCAAGTCAACTACACCACGACAGAGAAGGAACTATTAGAAGTGGTGTTCTCAATCGACAAGTTTCGTCCGTACATACTTGGAACAAAGGTGGTGGTCCATACAGACTTTTCAGCACTGAAGTATCTGTTCACGAAAAAGGATGCAAAACCGAGATTGATACGTTGGATTCTGCTGCTGCAAGAATTTGATATTGATATCAAGGATAAAAAGGGAACAGAGAACCAAGTAGCAGACCACTTGTCGAGGCTGGAAACGGGAAGGAGTCAATCCACAAATAAGACCAACATATTGGAGACCTTCCTAGATGAGCAGTTGTTTGCTGCCACCAGCACTGCCGCGACAGCCAAGTCGGTAGGTAAGCTTTCTGAAACCCCTTGGTACGCTGATTTTGTTAATTACATTGTTAGTGGGGTACTACCTCCTGAACTTAATTACCAAGCAAGGAAGAGGTTCCAAAATGATGCAAAACATTATTATTGGGATGAACCCCTTCTTTTCAAATACTGTGCAGATCAAATTATCAGGAGATGCGTACCACAGGATGAACAGGAAGCTGTGCTTCACCACTGCCATGCTTCCCCGTATGGAGGACACCTAGGTGGAAACAAAACTGCTGCCAAAGTTCTGCAATCCGGTCTCTATTGGCCCACATTGTTCAAGGATGCACAAGCTTTCTACAAAGGCTGTGACAGGTGCCAAAGGACTGGGAACATACCGAGAAGGCATGAGATGCCAGTACAGAACATATTAGAGGTCGAAATCTTCGATGTATGGGGAATCGACTTCATGGGACCATTCCCAGCATCTTTTGGGAACATGTACATCTTACTGGCAGTTGACTATGTGTCCAAGTGGGTAGAAGCGATCGCCACTCAAAAGAATGATGCCAAGACTTTTCAAAGATTTCTTCACAAGAACATCTTCTCCAGATTTGGAATCCCAAGGGCGATAATTAGTGATAAGGGGAGACACTTCGATTATAGGGTAATTGCTGCTGCCTTGAAAAAATACAGAGTAAAGCACCAGATTGCAACATCATACACCCTCAAACCAATTGACAGGCCGAGATATCCAACCGAGAAGTAAAGAACATACTTGAGAAGATGGTTAAACCCACTCGAAAGGATTGGTCTCTACATCTCAATGATGCACTCTGAGCCTATAGAACAGCGTTCAAAACACCATTGGGGATGCCACCCTATAGACTCATCTATGGGAAAACCTGTCATTTACTTGTTGAGATAGAACACAGAGCTTACTGGGCTATCATGGCAGTAAATATAGACTGGGATAAGGCAGGATAGAAGAGGCTACTGGACTTGAATGAAATTGAAGAAATTCGAGCAATGGCTTACGACAATGCCAAGATCTACAAGGACAAAACCAAGAAGTGACACGACAGGAAGCTGCTGCCACGACAGTTCTGCCCAGGGCAGCAGGTGTTGTTGTTCAACTCCAGGTTGAAGCTTTTCCCAGGAAAGCTTAAATCTAGGTGGTCCGGTCTTTTCCAAGTTGTCCAATTTTTCCCCCATGGTGCCATCACAATCAAATCACTAAAGGATGGGCACCCGTTCAAGGTCGAGGGATAGAGACTCAAGCATTATCAGGGGACTGAAGCCCCAAGGATGCAGGAAGTAGTTACTTTAGGAGATGCCCCTCAAGGCATCCCTAATTTAACTTAGTTTTATTTTATTCTATTTTATTTTATTTATTAGGAATTAAGATTTTATTTATTTATTTATTTTAGGAACCAAGATTTTAATTTAGTTTATTTATTTAATAATTTTAGGAAATAAAGGAAGCAAAGCAAGGAGAAGGAATAAACCAGCCCACCGCATACACAACAACCCAAAAAGCCCAACGGACGAGTCTGTCGTCACAACTTGTCATCAGCTGTCGCGACAGACGCGGAGAAGATAGCATGTCACAGAGCTATCGCGACAGACACGCAAACGCGTAATAAACGCGCAGCAGAAACGAAAACGCGTGACAGACGCGTCAGAAACCGCGTAACAGCTGGGCCCGTTATTCGCGCCTGCCGTTACAGACCAAACGGGCAGAAAATTCCCCTTCTATATAAACCCCCACTCACTATTCTTTTTTCATCTCATTCTCTCAACTCGCTTTCTCTGTTTTAGATCTCAAATTTTTCATCTCATTTTTCTACAGTCCTTGCAAATGGATAGACGACAAACCCGCCACAGTGTTGCCTCCACTTCCGCCACGACAGTATCCACCCCAAGTCATAATGCCATTCCCGACAGTTTCGCTTCCACCGAATCTGCCACGAGGTACTACAGTTCCTTCCAAAAGAGGGACATGTGGGAGGAACGAGGGTTCATCTACACACAACCAACGGGAGATCTAGGGCTAGAGAGCTTCATAGCCAAGAAAATTCAACCCTCAAATGGCAGAAATTTGATGCCCAACCCGAGGAGCTAAATTTAACCCTCGTCCGAGAGTTTTACGCTACAGTCGACAGCAAGGATGCGAAGACAGTAATCGTTCGAGGCAAGAATCTCTCTCTCGAGCCTGCGTACAAAAACACCCTATACGGATTGTACGTAAGCAAGAAGGAGGACTCCCACAGAAAGTTCGTAAATAGTCTATCACCGACAGACTACGACGCGGTCATGGCAGAGGTCACGAAAGAAGGGACAGGGTGGAACGACGACCCTTAACACCGATGGACCGTGAGGAGAACCCAGCTGACTCCACAAGCCAAACTGTGGAATCACTTTGTCAAGAAGCGCATCATGCCATCCTCCCACAACAGCACCATCGACAGACCAAGGTTAGCCCTTGTCCATTCCGTTTTAAACGAAAGACAAATTAATGTCGGCCGCTACATCCGGGATGGAGTTCTTGAGTGTGCCCTCCGACCGTCGGGACCCCTAGTCTTCCCCTACCTCATCACCACCATCTATCAGGGCCACAATGTACCGGAAATTAAGGAAGATGTAAAGGTACAAGGAAAATGGTGGATGCAGCGGAACATTTTCAGTCTAATGGAGTTGAAAGCTACCACCCCTCTGTCGTACATCAACCCATCTGCCACGACAGAAGCGACGACAGACCCTAGCTCTCCAGAACCTGCCGCAGCAGACCCATAACAGACGGAAGCAGCACCTCCAACCGACACCTCCAGCCAAATACTATCGACGCTAAAATAGATAGAGGAACGATAGCTCGGACTGATGGGCTTCATGAGGGACTTCACAGCCGCAACAGTAAATTTCATTCAAAATGATTTACGTTTTACACATATGCAATTCACCTCTTTCCCATAACACTTCTTTGCTGCCTCCACACCTACCCCTGCTGCAAGCCCCAAAACTCCAACTGTTGCCTCCACACCTACCCTTGCCACGACAGGCGAAGGCGGCAGACAGTCTGCCACTTCCAGATGAGAGAAGAGGAAGGACCCCCTACCAGAGATAGACCCCAAGTACTTTGAAAGGTTCTCCTCCTCTTCCGTCTGGCAGGATTTTGACTCCGAGCCATCTGTTGCTCGAGACATCTCCAAGGACTTTCCTCCAATGAAAAGGAAGAAGTTAAATGAGACTGTCGAAGGACCCTCCAGCCAATGCAGATCTGCCAGCAGCAACGACGACATCGAGGTCCTAGAGCAGCCCCCTCGCATCTCACTGACACGTGTCCAGGCGCCTCAAGAGGCAAAGAAGAAAACGGCCTCTGCCTCCCCCAAAACCCTACCAGCTCCTGCCATGATAGTCACTGCCCTCCGGCAGCTCCAAATCAGCAGCAGCAGTGACGACAACTCTTCAAATTAAGTTTCTTTCTTATATTTTGTTGTCTTTGCTGTTTTATTTATTTTGTGATGTATTTTGCTTTTCTGTTTTTATTTTTCATTCTGTCATGCATTGAGGGCAATGCAACCCTCGAGTTTGGAGGTGGCATCCCTCCATTAATGAAGTTATTAGTTGTGTCTTAATTTGTGTCTAATTATTAGTTATTTTTAAGTTTATTTTTGTGTCAAAAAAATGAAAATAAAAACAAAAATTGGCTTAAGTCTTTGAACTAAACTTACCTGCCGCGACATACTCTGTCGTGACAGTCCCTTTAGGAAATTTTAGGAACTGTTTAGAGCCTTCCTATAATTCTGATCTGTACAACACTCTTTGTGACTCTTATGCTATCTAGACTTCTGTAGTGCACTGGAATAGGAATGTTTACCCACTTGAGATTTCCCCTAGAGGTGCCTATCACTGGCTCTAGGAAAGGAATAAAAGAAAGAAAGAATTCAGACTCATTTGCTTGCAAAACTGCCTTGCACTGATTTTAGGGAGATTTCTTTTTGATCCTTAAGTTAGTAAAAGCTAAAGGAGCCTAAGAATTGCCTCCAGAAAAGATGCAGTTAAATCAAGAGTCAGAAAAAACTAAAGGAGCCTAAGAATTGCCTCTAGAAATAAATGAATTGGCATAAACTCAAGTTTGTAAGCATGACTATTCTGGTAAACTAAAGGAGTCTAGACACATAGTTGTTCAGAAAACCTGCACACACCGCACAAGAATTATAGCATGGTTCTGAATAAATCCAGAAATGCCCGACAAGACATTGCTCGTGATAGGGAATGTGTAGTAGGTAATGAAAAGGTCACTGAATTAAGCCAAAACAAAAAGTTTTTATTTTAGTTAGGACATATTTGCTTGAGGGCAAGCAAGAACTTGAGTTTGGGAGTGTGTTGAGTGTATAAAAGTTCTATATTTTACCCCTCATTTACCCATATTTTATTGCATTTAGGATAGATTTCTTCATATACATCACAATTAGATAAAATGACACAGTTGCTACTGATTTTGGTTACTTTTACAGGTATCTGCTGTGGCAGACTCAAGGCAGCAAAGGAGCAAATCTGGAACACGAGACTGGAGTCGAGGAGTAAACGCTATCGTGACCACTACCGTGGCAGCCATGACGACAACATTGGTGAGGTGGAAGAGTGAAGTGGAGCTCGACAAATAGAGGATTTCAAGCCGGTCTGTCGTGGACCACTCCTATATTTTTCCGAACCCTGAGGAAGAATGAAGGCCAAGCCCAAAGTTCATGGAAGAAATTCAGGGGAAGAAAAGAGGACGAATTATAGGCATATACTCAGAAGATTTAATCTCCAATAGAGTTGTACTTTAGTTTAAACTTGTATTCTTGCCACATTAGAAAACTTGGACCCAAGGCCTATATAAAAGCATGTAATTCGACCTAGGAAGGGATATCTCATTCCCAGTCGTCTTCTCTAAAACCCGTGTCGTTTTCCCCTCTTCATCATGTTCTAAACTCTCCCTAGGGCTAAGGGTTGATTCTGTAAAGTAGTTGCAAGGATTGTACTATTTTAGGAATTCTCTGTTCAAGGCAATAAAAACTTCAAGTTTATTTATTCTGGTTTTCATATCTCGCTTGAGTATCGGGAGAGCATTGTGAGGTTATCCTTTTGTTTAATATCAAGAGAGTCAAGCATACGAACGGAATAAATACGCGTTTTCCAGTTTATGATTAAACCATCTCGGCTTAGGGATAAGATCGAGGTTAAGTGGCTAAGGAAGAATTCAACAACATTGGGGTTCACCCTTCGATTTACGCCGGGAGGAATCATCTAAGAAGTGTTCATCAAAAGAACTTGGGCCTAGGGATAGGACGAGTCATAGCGGGGATTCTTGCCAAGCTTGAAATACAGAGTTGTGTGATCGCTGCCGCGGCAGGTGGTACCGCGACATGGACGACGACAGAACAGAAGTTCTCTTACAGTGCAACACCTACACTACTGAGCAAATCAATACCGACCTTTTTCTTAAACCTGATCTTTTACTCTTTTATTTTAGTTGTTATTCACGATTACTCTACAATCTAATTAAACTCTTTCTTCTCTTGTGCAACAATTCTAGGATAAAGCTATTTCCAGTCCCTGTGGAGACGATATCCGATACTCCAAGTATCACTTTACTACATGCGTCGTGTACACTTGCACTATTTGCGATAGGACTTTTGACACACAACAGAAATAGATTGCATCTGTATCGATACGCTCTCTCTATAAAATTACAAGGAGTTTGAATGGTGTACCGATACGGTCTCACCCGTATCGTTACGGTTTAAAAGAAAATTTTAAATTTGAAGCCTTAAATATTTTGATTGTTGTGTGTCAGTTGGTAAGTAACCAATTTTTAAAAAGGTGGTTAATGAGTATCGATACGCTCTTACCCGTTTCGATACGAATTCCTCTGGTGAGCTATGTTGGAAAAATTGCATCGGTACGGTCTTACCCATATCGAAACAGATCCCTAACCCATACCGATACGCCTACATGTGTATCGATACGCCTCTCTTATATTTGTGCAATAGCTCTTTCTTTTTTGAGACATGTATCGATACGCTTCCTGAGTACCGATACGGTAGGTTGCAGAAATGCATTTATGGTGGAAAGAGAGGGTTCCAACGGCTATAATCAATTCCCTAACCACCCAAACGGCTAGAATTAATGGAGAAAGTATAAAAACAAGCCTATTAAAGACCAGCAACAACTATTGCATCCAAGAGAAACATCTATACAAAAAATCCAAGCTCAAGTGCCAAAAGTCTTATTCTTGTAAAATTCCCAAATTGTATTGAGTGAAATTCTTATCTTGTATTTCAATTTGGGTTGAGTGCTTGTATTAAAAGGGCAAATTT